>JAQIVZ010003789.1:0-12411 GCA_034700945.1 Arrhopalites spinosus
ATTGGGAGGCACTATGGGAGGCAGTATGGGAGGTAGCATGGGAGGCAGCATTGCGCCACTCAACCTTACCTCAACCCTACAAAATTCATTAGCAAAAAAGGTTTCTCCCTAATTGAACATTTTTCATTAATATTTAAAATGCAATTTTGACAAGGCATGACACTGGAGAAAGTGAAACTTTCTTTTGAAGAGTTCATTTATTTTGTCCAGTGAGTTGATTATTTCATAATACAAAAAGGCAGATTTATTTAAAATTGAGTGACTTGTATTTAGCTGTGAATGAAAAGAATGAAATTTTGGCTCATTTTGTAGGGCTACAGAAAAAAAGTATCGAAATTTTGAGTTGAGAGCATGGGGAGGGGGCACTTTCTCTCGTGAGGTCCTTCGCATTTCCGCATTTCATTTGCGACTGGAATTTTGATGGGGAGGGAAAAAACGGGGAAGAAAGAGGAACCGGAAAGGCTGATCGTGCTACGGGGTCGCGTATAAACACCAGGCCAAAGTTTCCTCAAAGAGTCGGTCCATCTCAAACTGCATAAGAGGGAAAACGCAAAAATGAAACTCTCGCAGAATTTCTGATTAAGAGAAAATTCACTGGCAGAATAAAGAACAAAACCCACCCCGCCCCCACTTGCTTTCCATTTTCATTGTAACTACAACACTTAGGCAGATCATGAACTCAGAATAAGAATAAGAGATCTCGGGCTAAATGCTCATCTCCTCGGGATGGGGCCAAGGAACCAAGAATTCGGGACTTTTAATTCATGAGCAAATATTTCGGGTATTTCCAAAGTCTTTCTCATTGGCCCTGTGCCACTACCCGAGAGGGAGAATTGTTGTGGTTTGATTATTTTATCACCCAAAAGATGAAGATGATTTAAGATGGAGAAACCCACCAAATAACCAAAATATTGTTGATTCATTAGAGGGGAAGCATCTGGACGAATACTCAGCCAAATGATGAAATCTACGAAATAATTAAACCCGGGACTCTTTCCCTCAGCCACAAAGCGTGACAAAGACTCCGAATCTTTCCTGGATCCATTTGGTAGATTCAAATTGTCAATGAAATGTAGAGCACAGCAATTTGAATGACATTAATTTTAGTTAACGCTAATTATGAAATTTCTGGGTCGACAATGACGTTGGTCTCTGACGTTTTGACTGACCTCCGCCATTCAAAATTTATGAAGCCGACTCTGAAATTTATTAATGAGAATTGAGGTGAGGCCATTAGCGAGACTGCTCGGACGTCGGTCTTATTCGTTATTAATGTCAACGAGGGGGATCATGAGTCAGAGGGTTTATGGGATTACCCGCATTTCGGACTGGTCAGTGAAAAGCTGGTTTTTTTTATTTTCGGTTAATTACAAATGAAAGTCTCTTTGATTCCCATGGTGGGTGAGGGAGGGGGAGCATGATCTGCATGGGGAGAAATAAGCAGAAAGCTCTCAATTCTGGGGGGAGTGGGGGCTAATGACTGAAAGAATATCGGAGGCGAGTCCTTCCGATTTCCGTCAGTCCACAAGCAAAATCCCTGGCAGATTCCACCAAAATTAATCTCCCTTCACTCTGGAAAACTGTAAATGGAAATATCCAGAGATTAAAATGAGCCTCGGTGGGGCTAAAGATTTTGATAATTGTACAGACATTTACCCACCGTAAAATATTAATTGTAACTTTACTCATTAAACAGAGAACATTTTAATGGAGTTTTGATTTTCAAAATTTTGTCGTTTAATGGCAATTTAATTTTTTTTGTAAAGGCAGAGAAATCACTTTTGTAATCTCAGGTGTGAAAATGCTAAAATAAATTTTGTTCGCTTGTCAATACACGCAAAATTGTTTTATGATAAAGCTAAATATAAAAAGATTTAGAATCTCATGGAATGACATTAAAAGTGCATTGAGAGTGTCCCGGATTATGAGGGGACTATGCGGGGATTATCATTTCATTCCACAGATCTCCCTCCTCTAAAATTTCATCACCCGGGAGACTTAAAGACCCGAGTTTCAGGGGAAGAAATGAAAGAAAGGAGCTTTGAAATTAAAACTAAAAAATTAAATTTGCCCCGATAAGAACAACAGGACAGAGCAGGAAAGAGGAGGGGACCGTCTCACACACCAAAAAAGAACCGAATGGATGGAGAAAGCGGAGAGACGATAAATTGTCTTTTACATTTTATGCGACAACCGACAAGTCTCACGATTTGGCTTTGCCTTTGCTTTTGTAGGAGAATAAGCCAGTTGAGAGTCTAAAAAAATGTCACAGTTCACACCGACAAAAAAAGACGTGAAAATTTTCCGAGCAATTGGACAGGGGCCATTTACGTGCTCGTGTGTCCCAACAATCGAAAGGATTTTTTTACATTTCACGCACAAGACGTAAGTTACATGACCACGGGAGGCTTTCTCTGAAGGTGAAAGTGAGAAGGTACGAGCCATTTGGAGGGGCCTGACACAGAAAATGTTCGTTTGCTTTCATTGGGTCCATCCAAGACAAACACAAAAATCATCCCCGAATTTATTTCCTTAAAGTGAAACACGATCTCTTGGCATGAATGCGGTTTCTTGTATTCTGTCGACAAGTCCCGCATCCTTCTTTTATTCTCATGGCCATTAAAAGAATGGCTCAGACAATTTGAGAAAAAATGGAAAATTGATGCCAAATGAAAAAGAAACATTTTTTACCTGTGTCTTTGGACTAATTAAAATTCTTTTATTGAAAATCCTCATCAATAAAACCCAGAAAAAATGTTTTTTTGTCCCGAATTTCGGGTGGAGAAGAAAGAATTCGGAGAGCATGAAAAAGTCTGAGGTTGGTGGTTCCATGTGAAAATGGTCAAGGGAAGGCTCATAAATCTCCAAGTAAAAGTTTCTCCAGCTCCACAATGGCGGAGGACAATGAGGAGACTCAATGAACTGGAGAGGGCCATTGACAGGAATAAAAGAGGAAGATCATGAAAGGAATGGACTCGCATGAGGCACAATGAAATCTGATCCACATTCAGACAGCCAGCGGCTGAGGATAAAAATAGCAAACGAGTCGCTTCCTTCTTGTCCACTTCAGAAATGAATTTCCTCTTCATTCCCTCCCCCCACTCCAGTCTCCAGATTTTTCTCCCCTCAATTGACACACTCCAGGAGAAGGTGCGTTCTGTCTCCGGATGAGGAAAAGTATCAAAATTAAAATGGAACAGAGTTGGCTTTGTAATGTGGGCTAATGCAGATTCAGTTTTTGTTTGAACATGCAAAGGAAATTCAAACATGGAGGAAATGGAAGGAGACAAATTTTGTTCGTTGTAATGGACTTGTGCTCTCACTTTAATGCGTTTGTCCTTCCCTTTGATGTTTTAATGGAGTTAATTGGAATGTTTCTCCAGATGCTTCCACACAAACACGGCCCCCTCCCCACCGTCCCCATGAAAGCGAGAGGATTTGTAAAGAAAACTTGTCCTCCTCAAACTCCTCTGGAGGATGAAAATTTCCTGAGATGCTCCTTTTTCGGTTTTCCCGACTTTGCCATTCAGGATTTCCGTCTTTAATTCTCCACTTGACTGTTCACTTTCTTCAGAATTCACTGCATCGAGTCACGTGAAAATCCGGTCCTCATCTTTTCATTGGTTCTTGAAAAAAGCTTGCGAGACTTTGGGAGGAATTAACGGGAGATTCGTTTTTTATTTGCAGCTGCATTGGATTGAGAAGCTGCAACATTTTCCGGTTGACATTGGAGGAATGTGACACATCTCTTAATATTTTGAACCTGCAGGAGACCCAACAGAGACGCTGTAGAGTGCAAGAGACGCTTTTTTTGTTTCTTTTGTCGGGAGTGAAAGTTGCGGGGTAGACAAAGGGCGATGAAATGAATTGAAAGGCCGATAAATCACGAGGGGAGCTCGCCCGCTGTTTCTGTTCCAACCATTGGCGACCTTCTCAAGCCAATTTCGATTTTGATCCCCCAAACAACAGCTGCCATTTTAATCTACAACATCCCACTTTCCTCTCACTTTGTAAATTTATTTATACTCCACATGCCACTTTCCCCTTTCTTTCCTGTAAGGGAAAGCAGAGAAAGGAGGATTGGTGACTCTGTGGATCATTTTAAACTTTTAACATTTTCAGACACGAAAAATTCAAGTGGACTTTCCCCTAATTCACCGGCCACGTGCACAAATACTCAAAATTAAACGAAAGTGATCTCTGTTAAATCTTCAGGCTGAATTTTATCTTGAAATGTGAACAATTTAATTCATTTTAGACGACAATGTCACTCGATCTCCTTCAATTTTCAAAGCTTCAAGAAAATAAAAAAGAAAAGAGAAAATTTTTCAAGTTCCATTTGTTGCATTTTGTGTTCAATTAATTCATTTCAGAATTTTTTTTCCTGCTGACTGTTCATATTTTGCACTGCATGAACGGAGGATGTGGTCAGCACCACCACTCGCGTCCAGCTCAGAGTCCAAGTGCCAATTCAGTAGAGCAAAACATGAAAAGAGAAATATTTTTAAATGAAATGCATGTTTAATATTTGCAAGGAGTTGGAGTGAATCTGAAAATATTCCGGGCTGTGACTTGTTGACTTCGTCGTTTGAGATGAAGTGAACTAATTGGGAGCGTCCAGTGAGTGGAATTGCTATGAAAATTGCATGTAAGGCATGGTGCTGTGGTTCCCATGAATAAAATGGAAAACATGGCACAAATGGGCGTAATGTCCTCTCTCATTTTCATGGGGTTCCATTGAACATTTTTAATTTCGATCAAGCCATTTTGATAAAGCCCTCGACAAGACATAGACTGTCGGCTTTTGTACTGGAGGGAAAACAAGAGCAAGAACTGGGACGTGATCGAATGGAAATGGAAGGGAATTCTGCTCAAAATCAATGAACGAGGAAAATTGAGTCAAGAGGGCTGCATCTCCTCCAGCCGGCTGGAGGAGATGATAATGGAAATCATTACAGAATTTGGAATAATCTCAGTCCGAAAGAGATTCAAGGCGGCAAAAATGCAAAGGAAATGAAAGAAGAGCGAGGAAGTTTCTCGTGGCAATGAAAAGATAAACGAGATGAATGAGGGGGAACCCATCAGCATCTCAACAATAAAACTTTGAGATTCTTTCCCTTACGGGAGGGACTAAAGTTCAAGTTGACTAACTCTCCTCATTGTGTCGCCAAAGAAGGACAAAATGGGAGCCACTTTTGTATTGTTAGAATATTTTGAATTTAATTTAAACTCTTTCTACTCGAACACTTTCTTAATCAACAAAGCTTGAGCTCCTCCTTCACTTTCACTGCGAGTTCTTTGGCTATCGTTTTCTACAGCCTCATTTCAGTTTCTCTCAAACATGAAAATGAAAGGACCATGCCTGCGGGGTTTTCTATAAAAAATCATCTTCATAAATTATTAAAAGAATTTACATCAACATTATAAGAGTCATGATACATTTAATCACATTTTAAAATTTTCCCCATTTTCTGTGTTATGGAAAATGTACACAATTTGAAATTTGTCAATTTTCTGTCTTCAAGATTTATTTTCATTTAGTCACATGACCATTAAGACAAATCTGCATCACAAATGGGGAAATAAATTATGATTTAACTTTAATAAAGAAACCACAAATACGCGAAGAGGTCCTACGTGAAAGTATCATGAAATATGCAACGAAAAGAGAAAAAGCCACGAAATTTTTGTAAGTTCATGGCCACCTCAAGACTCATAAATCATGTTCTGTCTCACAATTCTGGTACTGCAAAGCCAACATTTTTTCAATTGTTCCTTTTTCTCCGCTTCTTATGAAGAAAAAGTGCAAAATTGTGCACATTTATTTTTCTCTAAAAACAAAGAGCTCAAATTCACAATAATGTCAGTCTGAAAAGACAACAAGATTAATATTTTCTTTGTTTATAAATGGTGGTCAACAAATGGACAGGAATGAGGATAATGAGTTGGAGGAAAATTATCAGAAGGGTAAGAATAGAAAATAAACGACGAATTTAATGATAATTCAAGGTAGAGAAATTAGTAGACACAAACTCTTTCCATGATTATAGTAGAAAAGATTAAAACTGTTTTTTAACCCTCATTAACCTTATAAACGAGACGATTGTGTAATAAATTGTATTATGTGTGCTGGTCACTTTTACATACGTAGTTTACAGGGTCGGAAATGACCTTTTTCCGCCCATTCACAGACAAGCTCTGACGTGCTACAGAAAATCCAAAACAACAGTTTTGTAGGGAATTTAATTGTGGATCTAGCGCCCCTACTTTCATTGACTTAGGTCAAAGGGCACGAGTCTGAGCACGTAAATTCAAAACTAGTTTGAGTTTTCACACTTTTTTGAAAAAAAAATAATAGTAATATCCCACGCCTTGGCGACTCTCGAGACAATGAGATTGATTTGTTTGGCCTCCTGAGGTCACCCCTGTCACTTTTTTTGCTATGACCACAAAAGCAATATTGAACCCCCATATTCTTGACATTGCCTCTGATCTTTTTTAGATTTTTCGACCTACAGAGGTCAGAGATACGGGTCAATTTCCAAAAAAATTGCGAAAAACGCGAACTCGTTTTGAATTTACGCGCTCAGACTCGTATCCTTTGACCTAGGTCAATGAAAGTAGGGGCGCTAGATCCACAATTAAATTCCCCACAAAACTGTTGTTTTGGATTTTCTGTAGCATGTCAGAGCTTGTCTGTGGATGGGGAGAAAAAGGTCATTTCCGACCCTGTATCTTGTTGTGAAGTAAGAAATACATAATAAATATCTTCCAACTAAGATTCTGTGAATCTTAGTTGAAAGAAGAGATTTAGATAATTTTATGAAGTAAAATCAGAAGTTGACAGAGCACGACGGTGTAAATTTGAATCAGCTGGACTCAATAATATTTCGGCAATTTGCAATTTATGCAAAATTCTAACACGCTTCTTTGCAGTAACTAAATATTTTACAAGATATTCCTAACTTCAGTCTCCTTTCTCTCTTCTAATTTTCTGAAGGACCGACTAGAAAAAAATTCGCAAAGTCCAAGAATGGAGCGAGTTGATGGCTCTCAGTTCACATTTTGTTGACAAGATCCCTCGATTTCTGGAGGCAGAGGGGACACAATCCCAAAATGTGCCACTAGTGAGAGTGGACGCGTAATTGGTTCGTTATTGAATTTTGGGAGAAAGTGGCCAAGATTGTGATCAAATCAAATTAAATCATTTAATTGGAAAATAAGAGACCACAAAAGTCACCACGAGGAAATGAACCTTTGTCACGTGGTCTTTATCTGAATCTCTCTCTCTCTCTCTCTCTCTTGATAACACAAAAGGAAGATTCTTGACTCTCGTACAATTGGAGTGTGTCCGTTGTTTGCATGCCACGGCGATTGTTTTGCAAAAAGATAATTGAAAAGAGAAAGTAATTTTGGGGAGGGGGTGGCTTAATAGGCGGGAAAGTGAATGGGAATAATTGATGTGAGTGTTTTCATTTACATTCCCCCCCCCCTTCCGTTTTTTGGTCATGCAACAAAAACTCCAGACAGGAGCTTGGAGTGAAAGTTACTGAACGGAGAAAGTAGTGCAAATTGTTTCGACTTTCACACCAACTTCTTCACCACTTTCCCTTTTTTGGGTTGAACTTGTCCCCACGTCCTGTCTAGCCAATCCCAGTTTATGTTTTTTGCTCACATCTCATTCACTTAACCCGGGCCCATGTTTATTTATTTGTAACCCACACCAGGACAAAATATGCGTCCACTGACAACTTTCTTTGTTCATGTCACAGCTGAAGTTCCTTCTTCTAAATGACAAAGCCCTCAATTGAAATAGATAAGAATTTGTGAAATGACAGCCGTCGTAATTTGTTGACATTTTAGTCCAGGCCAAATAAACACAAAACCGGGAGCAAACGTTGAAATGAACAAAAGTTAAATTATTGAGCCATGAGTCACCACTTGCATGTGCACACATTTCTCAGAGTTTTGACAAAGTTTTCAGTATAAACGACGTTCTGTTCTGATTATGAATTTATCTTTTGTTCATGATAAAGACTCCAATTTGCATTTAAAATTGTGAAAGTGTTTCTTTGTAGAAAACTTTTTAATTTTATTGGGAAGTGCAGTGAAAGTTTGTGAAATCAAGTCAATTTTCATTTGTCATGAGACATTTGACTTGAGAAGCCGTTACATTGTTTGTGCATCACAAGTTGGACGGATCAGGGTTGAAACACATAAAATTGAGACTAACGAACGAGACGGGGCTGAAGATGAACTTGAAAGTGACTCATCTTCTCATCTCTCTCCTTCTCTCCATCCTCTGTAAGAATTTATCCATCTACCATCTTTGTTTCTTTGTCCCTCCAAAAAAATGTGCTTTTATTGCATCTCACGCAAACACGTCCATGTAAAGTACATACACTCAAATTTTAGGATTAAATCAAAGTTTTGACAGAATGGAAAAAAATTATTGCCTATGGTTAGAATTTTGACTTTATTTTTAACAATTTAGCATCTCAATTAATGAATATTTCAGGGATCAAATTTAGATACTGTTCTTTCTTTATAGAAACGAAATCACTAATTGAGACCAATCTAAAATGAAAAATGAGGAGAGAAAATAAAAGAAAGAGGGGGGGGGGGCATAATGTAAAATAACGAGGTCCATTAGCCGCCAATAATGAGGACGGGAGCTAATAAAGAGGAGGCTGGTGGCGTGTTGGTGGGTAGTGACCAAATGGAAGCTCCCCCAGTCAAGGCCAAGATTCATGACTTTCATCAGCTGGTGGTCGTAATTGCCCGGATGGCCACACAAAAAATAACCGACGGCCAGTTCCTTTCATTTCAGGAACAGAATCCGGGAAGAATCGGGCAGGGAGGGGGTAAAATCTAAACATGGACTAATCACGAGGCAACATTTGCCATTGACATGGCCATCCCTTGACGAGTTACGACTTTTCATTTTTTATTGTCCCCCGATTTTCTCCCTCTTTCACCACACCCGGCAACTTTCCCTCTCAATGAGTTTTAGATTTCATGAAAATTTTGTGTAGAGTTTCCATTAATTGCGTGGTTACAGTTCACAATCGTCATTCACAGCTCAATTAGTCGCCGTTATTTTGTGTTCTGTTTGGCAATTGAACTCATTGACAATAAAACAATAAAGTTGGCTTTGAACGGGAGAAAGTGGGGAAAGTACACGAAGAGAAAATAATCAACTCAAAATGAACGAGGCGTTTTGTCAATTCTCACCATTTCTGCAATGGCCACACAACAGTGGAATTTACATTGTCCCACTGATGCCACACAAAGAAAATGAGAACTGGGAAGGGTGAAAAGAGAGAAAGTGATCAAATCTCACCCTCCATTGCCATGGACGGGACGGGAGATTGGGAGTGGATTCCTGGATGAGTCGTTGAGATGAGTCTCGGGTGGAAGTGTTGAATGGGGAGAGTCGCTGAGCGGAAGAATCGGGGCTTCAATTTTCATGGCAGAATCGGGTGGCTGCTACAAGACGGAGCATTTGTTTCCAGTCTATTAAATCAATTTTATGCGCCCATGCGAACAAAATTTATTTTGTCTCTCTGCCATTCAGCCTCCCGGCTACAATGCAGTCGAATGAAATGGGCACAACATTTCGCATTCCATTTTTCATTTTCCTGTACAAAAACTCTCCCACTCCACGCACCAACGACACAAGTGCAAAATTGTTGAAAAATTCAGGCCAGAGGCCAAAAAAATCTTCCTTTGTTTTGTTTGTTTCCCTTTGAGTTATGAGGCTCACAATTTCATGGCAAAACAATGACAAACCTCTTGAATTGGGTCCATTATGGAAGAATTTGATATACTCATTTTCATTATTTGGCCACATTTTATTTGAGAGACAATTGAATTGAGTTAGAGATGCAGTTGATCAGAAACCAAATTCAATTTAGCAATATTTTATTGCTAAATTGAATTATTATTATACTTATTATTTATTATTTATTTATTTATAATACTTATTATTTTATGCATATGAACAAAAAAAACTTAGACTCTTTGCAAAAAATTAAAAATAATACAATTGAAAGATGCAATTGGTGAATGAAAGTCTGTGATTTGGTGTCAATGAAAAAAGTTGACTAAACGCTCAGACAAAATCATTTCGTTGTGCTGAATCTCAAGGGACATTTTAATGTCCAGCTCCCTCGTGAGATTGGCATGTCCATTGTTTATTCACATGCACTCGTACAATTCCAAACAACGAATTCGGGTCTCGTTTTCATTGCACACAACTTGGCTACTCACAACAAAAATGGAACAGTTCATAAATAAAAAGTTAAAATAAAAATGGATCAGCTTCGTTTGAGAAAATTTGAAGAGTACACAAAAATGGTCACGTCAATAGTTTGAAAATTGAAGAATAAACGAAATGGAAATGGAAAGTGATGAGCCAGAAAATGGGCTAAGGAGAAAAAGAAAATTTAAACTTTTCTTGGAAAGTTCATTCTAATTCAAGGTAAATTTGTGGGTTGAAGGAATAAAATGAGGGGACGTGGGTGGGGATGGGGGAGGGGATGGGTATGGGTATGGGAGCTTGTGATATGGAGGAGGTCGATTAAATTTCCGTCCAGAGACAAGAAATTTCTTTGATCTTCCCAGTGAAAGCAGACGCTGCCACAAACATAATGGAACTGTTGAATTTTCAAAAGAAAACTTTCTCTCACAATTTGGAATTGAAATTGTGATGGAAGGGAGGGAGGGGGGGGGGCCATTGATCATGGCAAAACAAAACAATTGATCCATTTCATGTCAACAAAATGTTGATCAGCTCACTCTCCCAAATTACGAGACCCCAACGATGGGGTGGCTGAGTCAGTGGAATGGGTCGACTCTCAAATTAAATGAACTGGGAAATAATCTCCACGCTGTTGACTTGGGACTCGTCCCTGGGTTGGTGTTGGTAAATAAATGGTGATGAATGTGATTATTAGTCCCCATAAGAAATCAGTTAACGACGTTAAGGGCCATGAAATTTTGTGGATGGTAATCGGGGAGGAGAGGTAAGAATTCTGCATGTGGAGGAGGGGGTGGGTAATGGACGGCTCCCGCTGTGAGAATCCGCACTCGGGCCCATTCCCCGGATTATCAATCTTGGCCGTCGACACTTCTAAGTGATGTAACACTCCAAATTGCTCCCATTACAATTCCACGGCCATTTAATGGACATTTCCAGTCCATCCTCCAACTTTTGTTATTCTTTCATTCCAGCCACTTGACTTACATAAAGAAATGAACAAAAAATTTCTTGAAATTTATTTTTTGATGGCGGACCTGTGCGAGTTCACATAAAATTTATTTTCATTTGAGAAAAATATTTATCGATTTTACTCTGTTAAAACTATTACGGGAAAATGAAGATGATAAATTGAAGGACATTTTGTCAATGACAAGAGAGACGAGGTCAATGTGTGTAGAAGGTCATGTAACTGAATTGCCATTTTATGAGACAAATTTCTTGTTTGTATTGAAATTGGGAATTGTTCAAAGTAACGGAGAAAGTTGAGGTGAATTGTCTCATCAAAAGATTTCGGTTTTCTAATAGAAATAAAGATGGGAACTCTGGGGGCTGCCCGCATTGATTGCTAATTGAAGATAAGAAGATGCGGAGGGCAGAGTTGTTCACTGGAGATGATTTATTTTTTCCTTGCTTTGTCTTTGAAAACTTTGCGGTGACTGTAGAAAATGTTCAGCGGGGCATAAAAAATGGGAAAAAAGGGGCTGGAGTGCATAGGCGAGGAGCATCTCTCGGGTTTTTCATGATGAAGGACGCACTCGGCCTGACCAAAAAGACCGAAAAGGGTGGGGAGTTGATTAATGAGTCGGAGGGGCAATTGAGTGCTAATCCGATTTCTCCATTTGGTGATCATTCCATGAGAAACAATTCCCTTAAAATATAATCCCCCTCTCATCATCACCACCGCCCACTTTCTCTCCAACTTTCTTTCTTGAAAGTGCCCTTCTCAACGGAGAAAGTGGAAAAATATGGGGCATGTAGGACACTTTCTTCATTCAATGGCCGCCTTCTTCTCTTGATTGGATTGCAGTCTGAAAACACGAAACCTTCAATGCATTTTTTGTGGGTCTCATCATTGAAATGATCAAGTAGTTTAATTTATCATTTTCCAAATCAATTCACATTTGAGTGACCGCTAATGACCCCGATTAAATAAAAATGAAGAATTCTTGCAGGCGATTTTAATGGGAATGCGATGACTTGTGAATAAACATTTTCAAAAATAGATGAAATGTTTTTTTATTGTTGTAAAACACAAAATAGTGAATGAAAGTTGACTTTCTTTGTGTTGGTAGGTGGCCTGAGACCGACGGAGGGAGGGCGAGACAGGGACACGTTGAACATTAGCCTGGAGGTGCCGACGTGGGCAC
>JAQIVZ010003790.1:0-12409 GCA_034700945.1 Arrhopalites spinosus
ATTTTTGGATTTTTTCTAGTGCCTGTAGTTTAGGCTGTAGGGGGGGGGGTGCAAAAGGTTATGTGCCACCCTGTATATCCAAAGACGAGTTTGATTCAAGTGCTTCCGCTGACCACTATTTTCCTCTTTTTTTTATTATATGTAATAAACTTGATTAAAAAATGTGGACAGTAAAAAAAAGGGCAAGAGTCGTAGTTTACAAAAAAAGAATGTTTTTTAATTGTGTTAATTTGTACTTTTTAGTTTGTGGAACAAAGTGAGAGAGAACAATTGAGAAAAAAGTCATAAAAGTAAAATACACATTATTATATATATAATAGACAAGTAGAAAAGAAAGATAAGGAAAAAGAAATAGAAAAGAAAAAAAAAGTGGGGAGACTCGAGCCCTTGAGTGCGCATGCGTATACGATTAAGTCCCAAAAAGAAACGAAGTCTACGCATGCGATCTCAAGGTCCCCCTTCAAAACTTATTTTTACTTATCTATTTCTATTTCTTTTTCCTTATCTTTTTTCTCTACAACTTGTCTAATATATATAGGTCAAAGGACTACATGATCAAAAAAGATCGACTAGGAATAAATTGAGTGAATTGCAGTTTATAAATAATATTAAATAAAACAAAAATAATTGCAGAGCGGAAAAAGAAGCCTGATATCTTTTATACATTATGAAGAATAAAGTTTCTTCTTCTAAAGTTGTGCAATGTTAATTAAACTGATTTGTATACATGGTATTTATATGCTAATGTACACTATTAGCTAATAGTCTTGTTTCTCTATTATTATTTTGCCAAATTAATAGTCTTGACCGTTATAGTACATAGTACGTACATTAATTTTTTTTAAACTGCAACCATAATACAGAGGAGGAGAGATAATTCTGTGGTATGTATACATGTCGTTGTCTGTATAATGATAATGTAGCAAATATTTGTGAATGTATAGGACTTGCCATATGCCAAAGAGGTTTTTCTTTAATTTTATATTTTAATATATTCATTATATAACATTAACTTCCTCTTTCCTCTCTAACTATACACACTACTGATATATTTATCCTCAAGTAGTACGACCGCTGTAGACACTAATCAGCATTTTACGAGTTTTAATTTTAAACTGAATCCTGTTCATACATAATTATTGTCCTACCGTATTCAATGGTGAATGTCTTATTGGGGCATACGTTATTTATTTACTAATTTTTATTTACTCGTTTTTTTAAAAACAATCATAGTCAACTTTTACCCCATTCTTAAAGTACATTAAAGAGACTTTAAGTGGTCTTGCATTTACAATGGACTAGGATGGAACAAAGACAGTGGTTTTTTTTGACGTTTGTCAACTGATTCTATCTGAATCATGGTTTTTAATTATTTTTGCTCATTTTTAGGATAAAAATTTTGTACTTATTTTGGAAAACTGGCTAAGTACTTTGTTTTCCCTTCTAAGAAACTAAACAAAGTCTCTTTGGTCCCGCGAGTACATGTGACTTTGAATATTTTTTTTGGTTTTTTTTTCTTTTTGGTTTTTTTTTTGAAGATCTTTGAAAGGATTTCGAAGGTGGTTTTTGAATATGTTTTAATTCTTGATAAATTAATCATTGTTTACATTTTGAGGGCGTTGATGATACTACATTTTGTATAATACGTGACAATTTTGTGTTTGTTTTTAGATAAAAATTATATCACCTTCAACTTGTTGCTCTACTACTACAAAAACTAGAAATGAAGAATCATCATCGTACTTAAAGATTTAAATAGACTGACACGGATTAAATTGACCAACAACATCATGGATGAGACGGGGAAACCAATTCCTTTACCTCGGAAATCGGGCAAAAAGTATACTTGTAATGAGTCAACAACAAATGATCATACCAATTATCAAAATTCTCCAATTGTGCCAATTCCGGATGCCAACTGTAATGTAGTACCTTCTAAACCTGTGCCATTACCAAGAAAACTTGTCAAAAGACTGTCAAAATGTGACGAGGAGAAAATTGAAAATGACGACGAATTGTTTCCACTACCTCTTGGTCCAGGTAATGGTTTCAAAAAATTATCGGACGACGACAAACGCATGACATTAAATATTTTTAGACGACAATTAGACAATCCATTCATAGATTTTGAGGAAAATCTAAAAGACGCACCATCATTAAAGACCATTGTTTCTCCATTTGAAGAAGTTCCATCTGATGTCTGGACAAGGTTTTCTACACAATCCAATGAATCGGATGACTGTTCAGACTTTGACAATATTAGATCGGTAGACAAATGTGACACTGGAGCTGATGTTTCACAATCCTCGATGCCCGTACAATTTATTGACTTACCAAAACCAGCACCCCGTCTAGAGAAAATTTTATCATGTCCTGGAACAATTACGAGTGCACGTAATTCATCAAGTACTGACACGAGTGAGTCTATTTATGAGGCTATTTCTTCATACTCTTCCTCTGAACCCAAGCTAACAGAATTGATTCCAAATCCTGCATATTTTTGTACACAAGAAACTCCTACAAGTAGTAGTAGTAGCAGCAGTGCAAAATCAAATGGAAGATCATCTTCTAATTCATCTTTTGAGTATCCTTTAGGAACGGATGAAGGTCGTTTGAAAGCAGCATGCACTGTGTCTAGTGACAATGTGAATCAAGGGACTTCTTGTACTACTAGTTACTTACACAATGATAGTGAAGAACCGACATCCATTCCATCCAATTTTGTTTTTTCATCAGATAGAGAGAGTCCAAAAATTATTCAACGTCGAAGTGCAGTCAATCGTACCAAAAGTATGGAAGTACAACAGAATAAGAAACATGAATATGATGAAGTTGCCATTGAAGATGGTAATGTGATTACCATGTCAAATAGAACGTCCACTCCTGGAGTGGCTCCTCCAACCTCTGAAGAGTCAACAAGTAACAATTCTTGCTCAAGTCTTACTTCTAGAAACTCTGTTGTTTTGGAATTTGATCCTTTGTGCCAACTACAAAACGGTGGTGAACATTCTGTTGTGAATGAACCAGAATTTCCTAATATAGTGTCTCCTCCTCTTCCTCCTCATCAACGACTTCCAGAAACATTTAGAAATAGTCAAAATCTTGAGAGGGTTTTGCAACCCACTACAACCTTTCAAAATCCTCAGTACTTTCCAGAAACCAAAAATAAAGTGGGGGGAGATGAAGCAATGACCCATCATAATAATAAAGAGAGCCCAATGGAACCTGATGATGATGATGACGAATTTGATGAATTGTCATCTAGACCACACTCTACAAGTTATACAGCCCAATCGGGAGATGCTACAAAGAATGCATCATCAACAGCATCTTGTTCTTCGTCTTCTTCTGAAGAAATGCCACCATCTTGTTCCCCTCCACCTCCTCCTACCACTTCCAAGAGCCCTGATAGTGGTCATAGTAACTTTTTAAGGCGGCTTAGTCATAAAATTCGTTTAATTCCAATCAAAGAAGAAGCTTCTGCGAGTAACAGGGCCACTGACATTACTCTAGCCTCAGCGTCATCATTGTGTGCAAAATGTTATGAAGAACATCCAGAGAATACCAAATGTAAATTTTCTCCAGTACCAAGAGACAATATAGTTTATGGTTCTGCCCTGTCAAAACCATCTGGACTGACAAAGAGAGACTTTGTAAAAAGTAAGTAACGCCAGATTAAATGTATGAATTAAGATGTACAAGTCTGTAATTTTTATTGAAATTTTTATTTAAATATTATATTTTCAGGGTGGGCTGCTTTATCAAAAGGGAAAATAACTTTTTATAGTAAACGTGGAGAGTCCAAAATAATTGACAACATAAGCTTGGATAAAGTTGTCATGATCTCAAAGAAGGATGATCATCGTGTTAGTCCAAGTCAAAACGACCTGAAATGTTTTCAATTGACATTAGGAAATGGAAAAAGTTCTACCATGGTTTTAGCAGGTGCATCTGAAACTGAAAGACAAATGTGGATGCAGAAATATATTGAATCTTTTACTTCATTATTCCCTACCACTGTTATTTCGTCATATGATCGTGGTGGATGGTGTTTTATCAAAGTAAGTTTCATTTCCTTGTAAACAGTTGCTATATCTAGATTAAAAGTTACAAAATGTCTTTAACTTTACTGAATTTTATTTTTTTTAAATAAAGGAAAGTGTGACCAGCGACTGGCATCCCGGCTGGTTTATTTTAAACGGACGGAAGTTATACTATGCGTTTCATGGATATACAAATAACTTTGATGATTACTATCAAGTGGATCTACGCAAAGTTCGAGAGATAGGTAATAATGACTAATGATTAGTTAAATGACTTAAATTCTGTGTTTTGATTGCTCTTACCCTCATGTCTTAATTTTTGTCAATTACAGCTTTGACTCCAAAAGAAGGGGAGCACCGGTGCCCCTATGTAGACAATAATGATGTTTTAACCATTGATTTAATTACTAAAGTTTTATACGTACAAACTGACAATACCAAATTGACTTCTACTTGGGAGAAAGCTATTCGCTCGTGAGTCTTTTTTAAAAAAAAAACAAATTCGAAATTGTCTATTTATCTATTTCGAAAATATCATGTACAAGTTTTTAAATAAATTTTATTTTTATAGTGCTGCTCTTTTCAATGGTGTTACCTTTGATGAAATGCAGCTAACCACTGATAATGTTCCTGTAATTGTGGATAAATGCATAGCGTTTTTATATGCTCATGGTAAGCTTTGATTTGTTGTTTATCATGATAATTACATGAAAATGTAGAGACACTCAAGAACGTACGAAATAATGACTATACATTTTATTTTTATTTAAAGGTATACTGTCTGAAGGAATATACAGACAGAGTGGTGCTAATAGCCGTATTGCTGGTTTACTGGAGGATTTTAAAAAGGATGCCTGGGCTGTCTCTCTCTCTGCCGAAGAATTTTCTGCTCATGATGTAGCAGGAGCTTTAAAGCGTTTTTTTCGCACTCTGCCTGAACCATTAGTCACCAACAAATTATACCCAAGATGGATATCTACATTTGGTAATTATTCAATTAAAAAATATCTGTGGATCAAAGTAATATCATTTACATAAAAATTAGTTCAAGTTAGTCAAACACACTGAATTCATGTCAATCGGCTTATATTTCTCCAGTGGTATTGTAGACTCTCCAGTCAGTAGATGGTAGGTAGGGTGTATCTTTTGGAAATTTTTACTTACTGAACAACATACACTCATTGTCAAAAGGAAATTCAGCTAGTTTTTATTACCTTTAACTTGAAATGAATGAAGTCAAGACATAAAGATAGACTTAAATTTAAATGTTAATTTGATTATGTATATGATTGTTTTAATCCAGGAATTGTCAACCAGAATCTTAAATTACAAGAGTATAGAAAACTCTTAGATGACTTACCAGAGATTAATTACAACATCATGAAGAAACTCATGTGTCACTTGTATGCAGTACACGAGCTGCATGAAAAAAATCTGATGCCACTGGAGAATCTCTCACCAATCTGGGGACCCACTTTAATGAATGTGGATGTAAGTTAATTTTTTATCTAAAAATTTTGTTTTTGATGATTTTGAGTGTGTAGTAATTTGTTAATTTAATTGCATGACAGATTCTTAAAAGCGACAGCATGGAGTTGAATGATGTGAGTTTTTTTTCTTGCCATTAACCATTGAACATAAAAATAAATTTTGTAGTTTTTGTGTGTAAATGAATTTAGTAAATCACATGTAAGACAAGTGAAGAATGAAAGTGCATGAGTTCACTTTTGTTAATGGAAAAGGTTCGTAGTTTTGCAGTAGTGTAGGCGAAGAAAGTCCAAGGTTCTCGAATTAAGCTCAGGGGTGAATGTGAAAGTAGAAGTAGCAAGTTACCCATCAACTGTTGAAGAAAGTCTTGTCAGCTCTCTGCTCCTCTGCTCAACTAGATTTGTATGCAGAGAGTCAGATTGATTTGGTATTCTGAGAATTTTTTTTCTCTCTCTCCATCTTGCAGACTTCCAAATTAGCTCTGGGGTTCGATTCTCGGACGCTTAACATTGTTTGAAGTACCATCCGAGAGTCAAGTCCCCTGAGAATTAGGTGTGCTAAAAATGTGTGCAAATACTTTAAAAAAAGGTGATCACAGATGAAAAAAACTCTTTGGTACATGTGTTGAGACTGCTTGGTAACTGTAGAGTAAAAATGCTTAGTGAATGTACCCTTAAAAATGCAGTAGTGAAGAAACTGGTCCCTTAAAATAAGTTCAAAAGAAATCTCAATGAGTCATTGAGCAAAGTAAAGTAGGGAAAAATATGCATGTTTAGTTGTTGTAGACTAAACGTCTATATAGGAATGTACATGTGTGTAGATGTAAAGATTCCAGGATGATTTTTGTGATGTTACACTAAAATGTAAAATTATTAACAATGATGGATTTTAAAACGTATTGTGGAAATTTAATTCTTTTTCAAGAAATCAACAATTCAAAACTCCTACGAATCGGCACTGGCAGAGTGTGGCGTAATCCGCGAGCTTATTGAAAACTACAGTACCTATACCCTTTTCCAAGTGAATTCACAAGAGATTGCCAAGGAGAAAAAGATACAAGCCGGACTGGAAAGATTTCATCTATCCAGATATCAGCGGAAAGTGTCGGGGGATATGAGAATCTATGTACATGTACACGAAAGAGATGAAAATTCGGCTGTTAGTATTACGGTAATGTTTTTTTCTGTATCATTCTATACTCCATATATGTGCATCATTCTTTTTAAGAGCTGGAAGAGCCAAACCGTGGTGCATATTTAAAGAAAATTCTGGTGAAAGCTAAGCATATAAGCGGACTCGTATTTTTTCTTTTATTGTTATACAGTATTTTGGGGGTCGGGGTGAATTTTTAAAGCGTTGTGTTTGAGTCGACTTTCTCCTATTATTAGTTTTTGTAATTTTCTTATATTTCATTTACTTTTTCAATGTTTTGTCAAAAAACCGCTGCTATAATTTCCCAAGATTTGACCCTTAACTTGACCGGTAGGGTTAGTCCTTTGACCTGAAATATTGAAAATTGCGATGAAGGAATTGATTTTCAAATGTTTACTCCAAAATATACACCACGGTTAGGCTATTCCAGATTGTAAAAAGACTACCTCCAGTATATACTCTTTCCTATAAGGCAACTTACAGAAACAAAGCAAACAAAAAAAGAAGAGTAGTCTGATTCACAAGAGATTCCTAGACTTGCTATCGAAACGTTCTACTCTGTAGAGTCTACACTGTAGACTGTAGACAAACTACTTTTCTTTATCTATCAATTTCGTATTGTCTTGATCATTTAACTATTCTTTTTGTGTTTATTCTACTTGACATTTTCAACTCATTCTTTCAATTTCTTTTCTTTCCCCTTTTCATTCATGTATTTATTTTCTTTCTATTTTGTTTTATTTTTAGTTAAGTCCCTCTGCAACTGCTGCAGCTGTTGTTGAGCAAGTGGCCAAGATGACAAGTCAAGCGAGACCATATGATCATCTATCACTTCATGAAGTCATTTTCTCAAAAAGTACAAATTAATTCGATAATTGTAGTGGACATGGATGTGTATTGATTTGTATAGTTTATATGCAGAAAAAAAACAATTATTTTAAAAATTAAATTTGCCAACAGGTATGGAGAGACCATTATTTGCTACAGAGAAAGTAAGAAAGAATTTTTATTAAGGATAAATTCTTATTCCTTGTAAATTATGTCTATCTTTATCTGTAAAATTTTTTATTTTAGGTTACGGAAACAATTTTTCGTTGGTCAATTTGGGATGTTAGCGAATGTAAGAGACTCAACTAAAATTTTAAATGATGGTCATGTTGTAGTATTTCATCAAATTGTAGTATTTAGATGGAAAAAAATAATTTACAGCCTTTCTTCATGATTATTTTTTTTTCTCACTTTGTAAAGGTAAAAGCAACTATTTGATACTAAAGAGGAACACATTGTATCCAGCTTTGATTCCATACGTGAGTTTTTTTCTCTTTCTCTTTACTTTGGCCGTCAGTTTTTTCCCCTTCAGTTTTTATTCAAGTTGAACTGATCATGTATAAAAGATGGAGGAGTTTGTATAAGAAAATGGAATGATTTCACTTTCACTCTCTCATGTCTTTTTTTCTCTCTCTTTTGGTCGGGGGTGGTTATTTGGTATACAGGCTAAAGATCCAACTTTGGTCTACGGAGACTTCAAATATGCGGACAGCAAGTCAAAGACATTTCGCAAATATGCATTTGAATTCAGTGGAGCCAAGTTGAAGTACTTCAAGGATTCTAAGGTGAGAGAATTCAATTCATATGGTTGGATAAATATTGCAAAGGGAAAGGAGGAAGAGAAGAGTTTAAGTTTACCAAGTTTACTTTCATATTTTTCAAGAAAATCTTTGAATAAGAAATGAATAGTGTTCATAGAAAAAGGCATAACTTTGATTTAAAAACCTCCATTGGTTAATTCTTGATGTAAACTTTGGTTTTTCTCCGTTCTTTCTTTACAAAAAAAAATATATATATAGGCGACGACTGAGGTAGAGTCATGGAATATAGAAGACATCGTTTGGTATATTGGAGCTGAAAGCAGACGAAAAGAAACACCTACAAGGTAATATTTAGCTGATTTCCCCTATACTCGTGATCGTGTATGTGTATTTCTATTTCATTAATTAATAATGTACGTTTGTGGGGGGACACATAATTTTTTTCAGATTTACCTTCACGTTCATTCCAAGAACCTACAAATTCACAAGGTAAAACTTTACTATGCGTACATACTAATCTTGCTATTTACTATTTTTTGGGGGGATATGATGTAGACATGAGAACTTCATTTAATTTTGTTTTTAAATGAAGAGGAATTATACCACAATCAGATATCATTTTTTTGTTTTTTTTGGTACACAATTCTCGCATAATATGAATATATATTACACGGGGATTTAATTAATCCTGTCACAATGTCTACATTCTACATTCAATTAATTTATCCAAAAAAAAGAAAGCCTAGAGAGAAAAAAAACAAGTCCCACCAACGTCGCTTAGTTATAAGGGGAGTTTTTTTGTGATCGACACATTAAATATTGATTGTGTCAATCCATGTTTATAAATATCAATGTCTACTTTACTACTATTGTATTCATTAACATGGGATTGGAGTCTTGTGTCTAGAAATATGATTTGATGGTGTATAAGTATAAAGGCCAATTATGAGAATGTCAATGGCTAAATGAAGAATTAAAATTCTATATTTTAATTTCTAGGAGTAAGGAAGAGCCATATTTTGGAAATGTATGTAGCATGCAAACTGAGCCACTCCTTCATCAATTAATTGCTGCAATGACGATTGGAGAGGTAAGAAGAAAACTTTATATATTATAATTTTTTCCATCAAAAGAAAAGTAACAAAAGTTCGTGAGACGCCAGTTTGGAAAAGATTGTCAATAAAAAAAAGAGTAGAATTTTCATGATTGGATTGTTGTTTATTATTATGAACCCAGCACCCGGAAGGTCTCTACCCTTCCATCATCCTGTAAATTGATGGGGCGGGTACTAGAATGAGAGAAAGAAAGAAAGAATCGACTTTACTGGAGAAAAGGAGAAAAAAAGCTGAAAAGAATGGCTCTTTGTGACCAATTCATTAAAGATAGATGACTTGGTTTCTGATAAGATAACGGTTGCTACCTATGCCAGAGGCTAAATGGCTCTTGATTCTCCTTGTTATTTAATCATGAAGTTGTTGGTGTCGTCGTATTCGTCTACCCCAAAAAAAATCAACTTACCTATGTATAATAATCACCACCGATAAACTTGGCTCGTAAAGCCAGCTCATTTAGCTTCAATCTACGAGGGAGGAGGAGTTAGATGAAGCAGCATATTTTTTTTTTTGAAAAAAAGGAGAAAAGGATAAGGAGCCCACCAAGAACTTTACCATAGTTAAGTAAATCGACATAATATTAAATATTTATATACATAATGTATACAAGTTAAGGCAAGTGAATGACTTTGTGATGGTGAGTAGTGTAGAATGAAAAAGTATGGAAACTTTTTTTCATGTTTTCACTGACATTCATCTATCCATGGTTGTGGTATCTCATGAGTCATACCTGTTTAAATTCAGTTGTGATAGAAGAGATGTCCAATAACTAAAGTCTTACATGACTTGTACACATTCTTGTGCCTTATCGTTAGTGAATGACTACAGAATATTTACATACAAATAGAGAAATATGTAGGAGATTTTAGCCATGAGATAGGCTTTTGGAGCAATGTGAAACTAAAAAAATGTACAATTTCTACAATTTAATGGTGCATTCAACGAGCTGTGGTAAACGTGTCTTGTTAGTGAAATGACTTTAAATTCAACAAAAAAAGTTATTTGTTGTATAATAGATACGTTTTAAATTTTAATATAAATATATTACCTATACATAGTATATTATATGTACATTACTGTCTTTTTTTAATTCCTCGCCCCCCTATATATTGTTTAACTAACGAGTTTTTTATAGTATCTAGTCAAGGATTTTAATTGGATGATGATTGTAAAAATAACGTTATTTTACAATTTGTTTCCTATATAATATTATATCTTTTTCGTCTCTGCGTAAATTGTGACTGCTATTTATTTTGTACTGTAGTACATATATCATGACGTCTACAGTATAGACTCTACTTTTATCTTTTTTAACTTCTCCTTTTCTTAGGAGGATTTTAATTTTGACAAAATTTGTTAAGATTTTATGAAATGACTATTTTTAATTAATAATGTAGAGTACTTTTTCAGTACTTTTTTTTTTAAAAAAAAAAGGAAATTGCAATGCTAGTTTTTTTGCGCGATAAAATCAAGTCTTTCTAAAATATAATTCCATTTTAAAAAACGGCAATTTGTTTTTCTCTCTTTGACTATATAGATAAAGAAAACTTGAGATAATTTCATTCATTGTGTCTTGTCTAGTTTTATTTATTCGTATTTATAATCATCTCAAAAGATGTGTAAAAGGATTTTTATTTCCTGATTTCTACAATCAAGTGAGTGACTGAGAGTTTTTTTTGTATTCTTTTTGTATATTATAAATGATTCCCTTGAATAGTTTAATAAGCTTTCATTCAATGTCAGTGTTTTGTTTTTTTTTTTTAAAAAAATACACTTAAATCTTTTCCCTTTCGACCAACTTGATAAATAATTTAGGGGAGAAAGGAGATTGTAAGTGTTATACAGATTACTGGTTATATTATGTAAGGTAAATTTTATATAGTACTTAGGTAAAAATATAAGAGTTTAAGTTGATGTACAATGTAGTTTCCTTGTGAGATGAATTTTGATGCCAATGTGATTGAAAGATTAATTAATTATTCCTATAATTCAGTATAAATATTGACATTACGAGTCAAATAATTAGATAATAATATTGTATAATATTTATAGTATTATTCTATAATTAGTCTTTAAACGATAATTATATTTTGACTGGAAGTTACATAAGGGAATAATAATAATAATTGGTACATTATTAAAATAGTGTACTTGAGTATAATGACCTTGACTGCAACACATGCGACTTATGAATCATTAAAATGGAAATTACAGGGACAGTTTGTACACCCGAGAGAGAGAGAGAAAGAAGGAGTAAAATATAAAACAAGAGTTAAAAAATTTAGAAATTTATGTCCAATTGTATACATTTATATGTACTAAATATATAATCTTTTGTTTTCAAATCATTGATTCATGTAAAGCAAAAAAAAGAATTGTTAGCTCACTTAAAATTTACAATAAATAAACGACAAGGAAATAAAAAAAACTACCCCAATGTCAAGTAAAATATTTTAATATTTGACTCGTGTTTTTTTAATGTTGCATTAAATGGAAAATTACATGAGTTAATATTATAAATGGGGATGAAGCAGTATTTAATGTAATTTAATTAAATCCACCTAAACAATAAAGAGGTAAAAAAAGAGTCTTTGAGGGGTTTTTATGGGGGTAGCTCTGGCTACTTTTGTGGTATCTGATTTTAACGGCAATATTCCTCGCTGTCTCAATTTATATTTCATGGAACAATTTCATACGAGAGGGAATAGTCCAAGTATCATTTAACTTGGTATGGTTGGTGTTCTTGCGTTAATTAATTAAATAGTAATTCAACGAACATTAATGAATAAATTAAAAGGACAGAGCAACCGATTGCTTTACCTCTTGAGTTTTACCTTCATCGATTCATTTCCAATGCTTTTGTTATATTTCTTCTATCCATACATGTATGTATGTACATGTATGTATGTTACTATATGAGTTATAAATGTAATGTGACAGATATGTCATAGCCCAGAGTGGGGCTGGTCCAGAGCGGGGCTGGTCCTTTACTGGCCTAGGCTCTGGCGGGTAGCCACCGTGGACT
>JAQIVZ010003791.1:0-12408 GCA_034700945.1 Arrhopalites spinosus
GGCCGTGGCACAATTTTTTGGTGAATGTTTTTTCAGTTTTTGCTCAGGAAGATTGAAAAAAATTTGGTCGAGGTAAGATTGAGTGGCGCAATGCTGCCTCCCATGTTAACTTTATGTCCGGTGTTATAACATGGGAGGCAGTATTGCGCCACTCAACCTTACCTCGACTAAAAATTCTGTAAAATTTCCAGCCGTGGAAAGAGGCGGGGATAGATGGAGGTCAAAAAAGGATCGACACCAACTTTTCATCCCCTGCCCTTTCATTTTTATTCCACGATTTACCAAGTGGCGATTTGTAGGAGCTTGTGATTCTTGGGTGCTTCTCTCTTACAATTAAGATCAGGGGCGGGGCCAGCCACAAGCGAAGCAAGCACTTGCTAGTACCCCAAAAGATGAACGTAATTTTTGACCATAAAATGCCCTTCTTGACCCTCATGTGCCCCTTTTGTAAACCATTTATTTAACGTTATGATGCTTGTCCCTTAATTTTGACTGGCACCGCCCATGATTAAGATACTGGCTATACCGGACTGGCACGTTTTAAAAAGTCCCGGTTTACCAACCAGCCGTCTTAGTCTTGACTCAGTCCAGCCCAAGGTCGCTTTTTATGGTGAAATATTTGATGAACTTATAAAAACTTGGCCCAAGCCTTGGCTTAACTCCCAAAAACTGGGTCTCGAGTCGATCCTACAAATCACCATTTTCGAGCCTTTTTCTGTTAAAGTTAAGAACTTTAAGCAAGCAAAATTGCCCTTCTGGGCAAACTTTTTTCAGAAAATGGCCTCTGTCGTAAAACAAAACAGGCCCTCCCGAAGAAATTTTGTGCCCTTTTTTGACTGAATTCACCAGTCACCAGTAATTGGGGCTAGTCACCATGAAAAAGGGCTAGTCTCCAGCAAATGGTGACCAGTTAACACGTTAAAAGATGCTCTGCTGAATAATTATTTGAAAATAATTTGTAAACAAAATGACTCTTAAAAAATTTCCCATTGTTTGGTCAACTATAAAAAGGAAGGAAATTTTTTTGGTTAATTAATTTGTCAATTTAAAATTTTAGAGTTTAATTTATAATTTGTAATTTAATTAAATTGTAGGAGTGGAGCTGGTGAGAATTTATACATGGTTTACGGATCACGTAAAAATTCGGTGAGAGCTGGTGATGCCACGAGACGGGCAATTGACTCGTGGTATTCCGAAAATCGGTTTTATACCGATTACAATAAAAATTCTTTTGGTTTGGGCGGTGGGGCTGGTCATTTCACACAGGTGGGCCAAATTGTCGAAAATCTCATTTAATTTAATATTTTTGGAATGTTGTCAACAAGTTTTAGAAATAAAATTCAAATTACTTTTATTTTATTTTAGCTGATATGGCGTGGCAATCAAAAAATTGGGGTTGGTGTGGCCATTGTACAAGGTACATTACAATTTAATATAATTAATTTGCAAAAAAAGTTTTGCAGTTTTTTGAGCATAATTTTTTTTAAATTTTTTTTTACAGGAAAGAGAGCCGTCGTGGTTTTATTTTATCCACCAGGGAATTACATGGGACGATTTAAAAATAATGTCCTTCCGCCCAGTGGCAAATAATAAGTTTTTTTGCATGAAAAGATTGTGCAAAATATTATTTTTATTTAAATGTACAATCATGTTAAAAAATAATGACCACGTCATTTAGAGTTTTTTTTGACAAAATGTTCCATGCTACACAATACTCTCATAAAAAATGTTCCTTTTTTTATTAATTTAGTAAAAATTAATAAAAACAAACCGTCTGTTCAGTAGAATTTAATTTTTTGCCAATTTAATTTGCACATGCAAAATCATTGCCTTTATTTTATACCATCTCGATTCATCATGTAACATGATTCATGTATTTGTTCGGATGGCGATAAAAAAGATAACGAATAACGGCGCATTCGAAAATGAATATTTTTCGCCACTTATTTTGTCACCGAATAAAGCCCCGAATAATTAGAATTTTAAAAAAACCGTAAAAAATACGAAAATAAAACGAAGGAACCCTTAAAAATCAAGTTTTTCTTCGTTTTATTTTAGTTACTGACCTCTAGCTTTGGTCAAGTTCAATATTTCGGCAAACGGAGTACATATTCGGAAAGCCGGTTAAATTTGCTACAAATGATACGCTGACATGAAAAAAAGGAAGCAAGTTGACAGCATCAAAATTCAATTGGAAGGGCACATCTCCATGATTTGAAAATGGTTCTCTTCTCGTGACTACTGTATTCGTTGTTTATTCAGTGCCGAGTAACAACTCGATTTTTTTATCGGCATCGTCGAATATTCTATTTGGTCCCAATACCGTGTCAGGTCATAAGCCCGAAAGACATAAACCCGAAATCCATAAGCCCGAATAGACAAAAGCCCGAATGGACATAAGCCCGAAAGTTTTTTAATTTTGTCTGAAACAATACAGCAAATTAATTTTGTTGATTGAAGTTGGGGGTGAGGTTGTTCAAGGAAGGTTAGGTCAAATTCCTTCGACCAACTATCTCGGCAGTACCCCCACTGACTCCTTAGAAAGAAATGACGTCATACAACATTATTTACACCAGTCAAATTTAATTTTCTTGAGGATACGTTTTCAAACAAAGACAAAAACAGCAGCAGGATGTGCATGCGAACCATTTTAATATCCAAAAATTCGTTACAAACTTCGAAAGAGTTCAGCCAATCAAATTAATTTGTTGTAACAATACCAGAATTGCTTCAAACAAAATTAAAAAATTTTCGGGCTTATGTCTATTCGGGCTTATGGCCATTCGTGCTTATGTCCATTCGGGTTTTCGGCTTCGGGTTTATGGGTTTCGGGCTTATGTCTTTCGGGCTGATGTCATGGAACCCCGAATACATGAGCTCTAAATTCATGTTTGAATTTTAATTGTGAATAATTTCGCACCATTTTTTGAATGTACATCATTCAATTTTCTATTCCTTAAAAATCCCGTCAATCCACGTTACTTGACCTCAGTATTGTCCCATGAGTGGAGGTCATGGGTATGGCCATATTTAATTTGGATTTATTTGTACAATGTTTCCTGTGCAGTGACGATGCTTCTTTGTATTTACATAATTTTGACCCACAGCACCTGTAATAATTATTGGCTGGAGGGATTGAGGGGGTAATTTGAATTTGTTGAAAATATTTGTTGACTATAATTTAAATATATTATTTTAGAAAAGAGGGCACCATTTTAATGGATTCAAGTCAAAGTCAAGCAATAAGAGACGTACATACATAATATGAAAACGATTAAATATAAAATTTAATGATTGTGGGTCAAATTTTGGAATGCCCTTATTTTTAATGCTCCTTGTCATAGTTTGTTTATTTACAAGTATTAAATTTCATGGGGTCATGTCCATGCCCAGTTTTACTGTACTTCCATCAAGTTGTGTTGCTGGAGTTTGTACTATTTCAGAATTGTTTACTTGACCCATGTTGGGTCAGATAAATGATTTGACTGCTGTGACCTTTCAAGAATCTTGGAAAGAGAGATTCAGTTTAAGAGAAAGAAAGGTCATGTTGTAATTAGCTCCCTTGACAATTAAAATTAGTTGTAATTTATATTGTTAAAAAGGTCACTCTTTTATTTCTCATTATAAGAATTTGTAATTCTAATATTAGAGACCCTGCCGGTTTCTTTCAAAAAGAAATACAAATACAAATAAAAAATGAGCCTTGAAGGCGTGGGCACTTGATGGCGCATGTGTGGACTGAATTTAAACGACTTCAAGGCTCATTTTTTTCTATTTCTTTATCTTTCAAAGACTTTTATGCAAGCTATCTATTAATCAATCAGACACTACAAAGATAGTCAGATTGAATGCATGTCATGGTTTTGAAAATACATTTTGCAATCAAATGAACTGGTAAAGGATTCAGAATTTATTAATTACTTGACTAATGTCACATAACAAATAAATAACCTCCAATGTCAATTATCATTTTTAAAATTTAAACGTGTCATACATTTCGTATTGCCTTCTTCACCACATTTTCCACCATAACCAAAACCATTCCCTTGTTTTCTGCAATACGTGTCGCACTTTGAATTGTCTGGACACCCCTAAAAATTAAAAAAAACAATTTGAAATGGTGATGGAATATTTTGCATTGTATTAATGACTAATGTATGTTTCGTGTACATTATCGCCCATTACAATCGGACCCAGGCACAGTGACATGATGGCAAAAATGACAAGTACTCTAAAATGATCAATTAATTGGTTAGTTAACTTGTTTATGATCACATACAACCACAATCAACAATTTGTACCTGTACACAAGTGACGTCATCTTGGTTAAATTCTGTTTCAAAAATGGAAGGGGCGGCTTCTGTCACAAAATACTCTCAAGGCACCTTAATGTCTGTCCGTTCCCTTTGCTAGAATGCTAGAAAGTGTACAAAGTGGAGCTATAAACGTTTATGAAGCGTCATTAAAATTATGTTTTCCACGTGCCTTTATGGTTTTCCAACTGTCAACTCAATTAAAATTAACTGTTGTCAAGTTTCAACATTGTTATCACATTGCCAATCTTACAAAATGTATACACGATTTATGGGGGTGATGACAAAATCTACCCCCCTGCCCCCGGGGGTAGAATCTACCCCCACTTTTATTTTGTGATGAATCCGTTGCGGACGTCATTGGCGTCCACTTGCCACATGTATTTTTAATTCATTCTTGACGACTGTCCCTCACGTTTTATTATAGTACCAATTAGTAATTTAAATAAATAAAATAATGTATGAATGATCGTCAAAAAAACCAAGAATGTCATGAAATAAGTTAAAATTGTATGATCGCCATCTTGAGTTGTCGTCAGAGTCATCCGAGACTAAATAAGGTCCTCAGTTTTGAAGTATTTTTCAAGGAGTGGGTAGATAGAGACCATGACAGGAAGCTGAGGGTTTTTTTCTTCGACGGCCATTTTCGGGGAGCTGGGATTAAATGCAAATAATAAAATTATTGCAGAATTTTCGCGTATTGTAAATTTCGCGCCCCTATAAATTTATATTAATTGAACAAACTTTTGGCGTGAAAATATGGACATGAAGACAATCTTCACAACTTGAAATTCTTTATTAACTTGAATGCATTGAGTCACAGACTCACTTGCATCTCGAACTCGTCTCCTCCATTTTCGTGCGGGTTTAGGCGGCTAAAATTTTGAATTAATTAATATTAAACATTAACATTCCACGTGACCTACACTGGACCGAAAAAATTACAATTAAATATTAAAATTCTACTCTAAGTTAAATCCATTGTCTTCATACGAAAAAACATGGGAGTGTCTTGTGACTGAAGCCACTCAAAAGAGAGTCACCTGAATGAGATAAAGGAGGAGGTGAGACGGGAGGTTTTTTTGCACAATAAATAATTTATCTGATCCTTATTTATTTTACACTCCAAAAATATTTAAAATTAGATGACCTCTGACCTCTCTCTCACTCTCTCTCGCCAAAATACATCTTGATTTATCACATTTAATTTTTACTTTCCTTTTTTATTAAATTAATTTAATTAATTAATTTAACATTTTTAACAAATGAATTTCTGGATTCTATATTTTGCAATAAAATTGCCAAACGTTTTTTTTTGCAACGTCAAACGTATTTTGGATGAGAAAAAAAATTGGCATCTGTACTCTACAGATGAAGATGCACAAGAGGAAAAAAAGGCGGGCGCCAGAGAGGTTGCGCATCCATCCGCAGCCTCTCCCTCTCCGATCGATCTCCCATAAAAACAACTCATCCACTCTTCCTCTTGAGAGAGAGACGTCAACAAGAATTTTGCAAAAAAAACAGAAACTTGAGGAATCAAAAGAGCGGGATTTTAATTTTTGCAAAAAAAAACATGTGCCAAAATTAAATTAAATTAGCCATGGAGTCTCCTCCTCCTCCTGCTAATCTTCCTCCAATTGTGAATAAAAGATTTTGTTTATTTTCTCCCTCAACATGGACTAAAACAATTGCTCTTTTGGATATTGTAAGTTTTTTTTTTCAAATTGCATCCCATCAGCTGACAGCTGACCTGTTTAAAAATTGTGTTTTTTTGTTGCAACAATTTAATTTAATTTGTAGATGATGCGAACCACATTCATTGTACTGGAGACCTCAGCCATTGTTGATTTTTTAAGCTATGGCCACATCTACAGAAAAGAGACCTCCCTGGCTTTATTTTTTGCAGCTGATCATTTTATTACAGCGAGATTTCGTACGTTTAATTATTTAAATTAAATTTAAATATTTGGCGCCAAAAATTAATTTAATTTAATTTCCAGCTGACAATTGGGTTGCTGTCTGTTCAGTGAGTATCATGCGTCATAGTTTGGGACTCATCATAGCATGTCTTCTTTTAATTGGGGCCATGAAGGTAATTTATTTGATTAATGTGAAATTATAATTAAAATTAAAAAAAATTAATATGAAAAAAATAATATTTTGAAATTGCAGAGAATCAGTAAATTTTTACATTTATGGTGTGTCTTCGCGCTCATTGACACCGTCCTGAATTGGATGTCGAGTGTATTTCAAATGAGACTAGGTTTTTTTTATTTAAAAGGGATCGTCACGGTCATTGTCCTATTTTTTGGCTTCATTGTCTTGACCTTGGTTGATGAAATTGACACAGAGAAACGAAAACAAAGAGTACAACGAAGAGGTCATGTTCAAGATGGAGGTCAAGGAGAGTCTCCTTTGGTCAATATTTCGGTCATTCATGGGCCAGGATCCATGTCCCATAATAGCTTAAGTTCTGACATGGGTAGACGTCATACAAGTTTTATTAGTGACATGAGGTCATGTCAAAAACCTCCGCCACCTTATGAACAATTCATGCCACCAAGTTATGCTGAAACTATTTTAGCTTCACAAATGTCCAAAACTGGAGAATAATTTTATTTTTTATTTTTTTTGACTGAAATTTTTAATTTGTGATTGAGACAAAATTCTAAATTATTGTTTAATTTTTATGGTGCTCCTGCTAATTTTAAGGTCAAAGTCAAGTGGCTGTGATACATAATAATTTTAATTTAATTAAATGTGTGCTAATTTAAAATTAATAAATAATTATGAAAAAAATGTGGTTAATTTATTTAAAGACAAGGTCAATCACGTGACCCCCTTCATTGTCACTTCTCTTGATCTTTTGGACCTTTAAAGTGACAGGTATGGTGTAAATGGCGTCAAAGTGATGTATTGCCAAAGTTGTTCACCATAAAATTCTGCATTGAATATTTTCAAATTTGACATATGAAAGTAATAATATTACTTTCAATCTTTTCGAATTTAAATTTTAATTATTAAAATTTAAAATCAAAAGAATTATAATTAAAAGGAACTAAATAAATTTTTATTTTTGACATAATTACATTTAAAATAATAAGTTATCAATTTAATATCCTTATTTAAATTTAAGTCAGCCCGCAATTTTAATTTAGTATTATTGAATTTTGCTAATGGAGAAGAGGATATTATTGTTCAAAACTCAATTAAATTTGAATTTTGGAAAAAAAGAAGGAAATCAGAGTTAATTTTATTGTTAACCTTGAAGGATGACTGTGATTTGATATTTTAATTTTAATTAAGCACGCCATTTATTTAATAGGCCTCATCTCTGTTTTTTTTAAATAATCGTAATAAAATTGTTTGTCTACACAATCCTCCCAAAAAAATGGATGGGCATCTATTTCCTCATTCATGAGGAAAATTTAAATAAAATCTTTCTATTGTTTTAACAAATTCCATTAAATTCTTTATCCTTTAAATTATTAACCCATTTTTTTCATATTAAATAATTCGTTATCATAAATCTCATTTTTTCAAGTTCAAGTTTGCCAATAATTCCATTTTGCAAAAAAATTGTGTAACTTGATCTAGTCTCAGCCAAGATTTTTTTGTGTGAATTCTTTTCACGGCCAGTCTCTCCATGCAATTTATTTGGCTAATTTTTCTTAATTTTTGGCTAATTTTTGATGGGGTAGATGGCGGTGGCGGTGAAAGTAATTAAATTAAATTTTGTAGTTAAATTAAATATTTTTTAAAAAATTTAATTTTTTAGGCTGGTGCTACAAAGGAGAAAAATGTGGTAAGATTTTTTTTGTAAATAATTTCAAGACAAAAATTGACCCCCTCATGAACAGGACCAGGTCATTGGCCAGGTCAGTGCAACAGAGGGAAAGCCCAGTCACCCATTGACCTCCACAGTAAGTCTGAGAGGTCACCAGGGGAGGAGGAAGGGTCACTGAAATTTAATGAGAATTATTTCCAAATCCATGAAACTTTTTTCATTACCAATACTGGCCATTCTGGTAATCAAAAAAATTTAATTTTAATTTTAATTGTTAATTTTAGTTTAAAAAAATACCCCCAATTTTTAAATGGGGTTAATTAGTTAACGTTCAATTGAGGGAGGGGGCGAGGGCTGAGTTAGAAGGGTACATTTTTGCCCAACTTCATTTTCACTGGGGTCACGAAAACTTCCGGGGCTCGGAGCACACTGTCGACTCCAAATCGTAGGGACATTTAAAAATTAAAATTGAATTAAAAAATTAATTAGTTACAATTAAAATTGTCTAGATATCCCATGGAAGTCCATTTAGTTCACTACGCTAATCACCATCCCAATTTAACTGCCGCCTTAAGGGATAGCAGTCCAAGAGCTCTGGCTGTCCTGGGGATTTTCTTTCAAGTAAATTTAAAATTAAAATTGAGATAAATAATTAAATAAATTAAATTTGATTATAGATCACAGATGAAGATAATTTAGCAATGGAGTCCATCATCTCTAATCTCCCATTGGTGACTCACCCCCACGTGATATTGGCAAGAGGCAATTTAAATTTAATGGGGTTGCTCCCTTCCAAATTGGACTTGTGGCGTTACGAGGGGTCATTGACCACCCCAAGTTGTGACGAAAAGGTCATTTGGACTGTCTTCCAACAACCCATCCACATTTCAGAGAGACAGGTAGCCAAAATGGGTGATCTCGAAAAAAAGGGAATTTGATCAAAATATTTAAATTTTTTAGATTCAAATATTCCGAGCACTTAAAGACAAACATGGTGACCTTTTAGTCAACAATTTTCGTCCAACCCAATCCCGTCAAGGGAGGGAGGTCAAGCTAGTTAAAATAAGGAAACTTGAATTAATCCCGGTGACTTGTAAAGAGACACGTGACATTGAGTTAATAGTGGCATTGGCCATATTGGGAGCCGTTGTTGTAATAGGAACGTTGACCAACATAATTTTGTATCGCCTTCGATTGAAAAAAAGCGATAAAACTAAATTTCCCGCTTCTGTTTTACATCACGTGCAAACTTGAGTCTCATTGAGAACTCCCTCTCAAAATTTGGGAAGTCATGAGATCGGGTTTTGCATCGAATTGTGATTTAAATAATAATTTAATAATTAGTCTAGTCAATAGTAAAAATAATAGTATAAAAGAGTTGGAGGGGGTCAAAGTTCAAAAAATAAACGGCATTTAATTCAAAACACATTTAAAATATTATTAAATTCTAAAGTTTGAGGTGATTAAATTAAATGACAAAAAAAAATTTCAAAAAATGATTTGACAACAAGAATAACGTTAGTTGTACAAAAAAAATGGTTGAGTCCCATCATCTCACCAGTCATTTGACAGATTTGGAATCAGGCCTCTTTTTGAAGCTTTAAGCTTTGGAGGTGTAGGAACTGAAAAAATAATAAAAAAGATAAAAAATTAAAATTAAAAAAATTAACTATCATCAAAGTCAAAAAATTAATTTAAATCTAAATCTCTCTCACCACTCCCGGGGCCACCTGTTGATGGCAATGTACTACACAAAAGTCGTAAATGAGACACGACAGCCGCGTCATCAGCAGTCGTCTAAAAATTTAAAATAAGCGCCCATTTTTTAAAATGACTTTATCTTTAGTAAGCAGAACAATTTTTTATGGACTTACCATCTGAATGGCTGCAAAAGCCAACAAAACGAAAACAAAAAGGAACTTCATGATGGCTACAAACTTTTTTAAAAATTGAAACCCCAATGTACGAGTATTTATACTAAATTGAAAAAATTCCTTTATTGACCAAGTCCATTAAATTTACATTTAAAAATTCCGATGGTAGTCATAAACCGAGCTGGCTGACTAATAATTTGGAATTTAATGGCGTCACAATAATAATTATTCATACAGTTTAATTAAATTTATTGGGACACTTGGTATTTTACTTTGGTAAAAATAATGAGTTTAAAATATGCCCAAGAAAGCGCAGGGTTTTTTAAATTTGATTTGACCTCGTGAATAAAAAGGGTAAAGGGTAAAATTATTTATTAAAAAAATGAAATTGAACCATTTTGCACACCATAAATGAATTTTCAATAGTGTTCATAATTTTATAAATGAGTTCAATTTTAAAAAAGATGCATACAATTTTACATTTTACTGTATAAATAAATTAATATTTTATACAGGTACATAGGTATTACACAATAAAGAGACTCCTTTTGTTTTTTTATGGTGTAGAATTGAGAATTTACTTCAAAGGAAATGAGAAAAAGTTCACGTACACGCGTGAGACGTACACGTGTCAAATATTAAAATTAAAATGAAACAGAATCAATAAAAAAAACAATTTAATAAAAAAAATGTAATACCTTAATTTAGTTAACATGCTGTTCTTTTGTTGAATTTAATTATTATAAAAAAACATTTTTTTTAGTAGAATGAAGTATTAAATGGAGAATTTTGGACGTGTACGTTCATGTCGTAAAAATCTAAAATCGTTCAAAAGTTTACTTTGTGAATTAAAAACTATTCAACACGTGCCACACATGGAACTCCCGTTACATTTTTTGCTTTGTATTTTTTTCCTGAGACAAAAATTGTCCTTCGTAAAATTAAATTTGATTGGTGTGGTGTGAGAGTAAATTGTCGCTAGCCAATGAAGTCAGTTCATTTTAATTAATTTAATGGCTGTACTAGTGCAGTAGGTAGACATCGCTTTTGTACACAAAAATTCATTTTATGCTACACAACAAATTGTCCCACTTTTAGAACAATGGGCCAACATGCTTCAATTGAGCCTTCAATGTAAGAGAATAAGAGTAGTTTAGTATTTATGAAGTTTATAATTCAGGACTTATAAAATTCATATCGATGCTTTAGTTCGCTAAAGATCTATCTATAGTTTTGCTAAGAAGTCAAAAGATCTATCTGCAGCTTTGCTTCATTCGCAAGGGGTCTATCTTGGTTTTCCCTCAAGTCTACATTGTCCTAAATCCACACGCGTACGCGTGGATTTAGGACAATGCAGAAAGGCGGGAAAAAGCAGATAGACCCCTTGCACATTGACTCTAGACCAAGATAGATCTTTTGACTACTTAGCAAAACTGTAGATAGATCTTTAGCGAACTAAAGCATCAATATTTCTGTTGTATTTTCAGTACTTTTTCATTGTGTTCAAAACTTGCCAAATACTAGCATGAAATTGGAAAAACTTTTTCAAAAAATCAGTGATTTTCCAGTGACACTCATTTCATCAGTGCTTGGTCTACAAGTGGGGAGAAATTTGTCGAATTTGTAGAATTAATGTAAACCCGGATTTTAGAACATGTGACTTTATAACACGGGGTCGTTAGAACATATGACCGTTATAACTCAAGGTTTAGACCATATGACTTTAGACCACATTAGACCACCGGACACGGGACTTGTTCTGCCTCTCCCATTTGTTTACAAGGGAGAATTAAATTATGACTAGCACTTTATTGAACGATGAATCAAAAATATTTTTGAAATTTTTGAAACCCCGTGAATTCAAATAATGTACACATAAGACATTATGGACATGGTTTGCTAATTCTCGCTAATATAAAAATAGGAACAGGTTTTGTAGCACAAAAACAATTTTTTTAACTTGAGAGAGCCACAAGCTTCAAAATATTTTTAGACTGTGTTAAATTCCGCTCTCAATTTATTAATTTTTTTTACATTTGTGCAATTTTGCAATCTTCTCAATGACATTTATACTTACATGGGTGTAAAGCAACTTTTTTTAGCGGTGAAATATTTTCCAGGCATGTGTATGGTGTATGATTGGCAAAGAAAAGCATGTGCTATTGGTTGCCATTTGACCATTTTTTTTGGTCAGTTTGTGACATGTCAGCTGACCCATGACAGATTTTTCTATTATGAATCAGAAATAAGGCAGTTTGCCATTACATTTTAATTTTCTTATTTTAGTTTTAAGTGTGAGCATGAGACTGACACAATTTTTAAGGGTAGAGTGGACACCTTAGAAATTTTAGGGGTAGAGGCATTGGAAATTTTAAGGGTCCTTTTGTAAGAGGACTTGACAGGGAAGGGTAGAGAACTCACAGCGTCCCTTTCA
>JAQIVZ010003792.1:0-12407 GCA_034700945.1 Arrhopalites spinosus
TTCCATTATAAACTCCATAAGGCGTTGGCGCCATCCTACGGTTAGCCTGGTCCAACAAGCTTCTGGCGCCGCCACTGCTGGTCAGATCCGATTGAAACTTTGATGAATAATTGGGTCACAAATTCAACACGGGGTCACAAAATTGCCTCTCTTTTTGACATGGAGGACGCTAAAGCTGTGAAGGCGGTCCTCCCCCTGCTGGTGGATGGGAGTTTAAATATTTTAAAAAAACTAAAGTTTTTGATTCACTCATACACGAGCGGGTATTCTCCTCCGAATGTTGAAATGATTCATGAATTCGTAGGGCGATTTGTGAGTTCCGGAGTTTATGATTTTTGGCATGGAATAGCCAATAGTTATAGACTCGTTTTAGAATTTAAAAACTATTTGCTAATTACGTTGCCCGGTGGTTCCGATTTGTGGACGAGTTAGCAGAAGAATACGGTGGCCGAAATAGAATTAGAAAAGTTGCCCACTTTTGCTAACTTCATTCATGGCTCTTTCCCTCGGCTTTACGTGATTGGGGCCGTAATCGCCATTTCGATTTTATTTTTCGAACTGACGAAATTTAATTTGGCCAACATGGTCTGGTGATAGGGGTTGGGGAAATCCCGGGATCCCGGGATAATCCCGGGATTTTTGAAATTTTAGTTTAATATGCCCAGTGATATGAAAATAGCATATAAAAATATTTCTAATATTCCAAATAATATTTTAATTGGTCAAAATTCTAATGGGAGTACATGAAGCCCAAATTGAGTCCTTTAAGAATAGACCATTAGAATATAGAAAAGGGGTTGTAGGTTGTAAGTTGGTATAGGTATGTTGTTCCTTGGAAAAAAGTGTATTGCTTAATGGAATTTAACAATAAAGCTTATATCATATCATATGATATCAAAAGTTGCACTTTATTTAAATATACCATTTTTTATTCTAAAAATAAAATTTCAAAAACACAAAGCATGTGTGTTGTGTTTTAAATTCCATTTTGCAAGTACTCTTCCCCTTTCATGAAAATATTTTTGAATTTCTGTCTAGTCTAAATATACTCGTTCAAGGCATATATGTTCTGGCTGAACCCTTCTAAAAATGTCCTTTTTAACTTTCCTTTCATACAGGTCGAAAAGTGTTTCTGAACAGTTTGAAATATGTTGCCAAAAAGGCAATATTTAGTCTAAGCAGTTCATATTCGGCAGTTTTATGCTTAAACACATGCTTGGCCTAGAATTAAAGTTAGGAAGCAATCGGTTCACATTTGTCCGAGATACGCTACCCGGACTATCCCTACTCCGAAAAACATGTTTCCAGAGGTTTTTTTAAGTTTTGATCTCGATTTAATTGTAGTAAGTCATGTCACAAATAATTTAATTGCGCTACTCTATTAGAATCCCCATACTTTAGACTACATATGGTGATTTTTGCGATCTCCTTACTAGTCGCACTATTGTACAACCCGGGCTTTTGTCAACAAAGTCACTTTTTGCCTTGTTTTTGTTGTGGGGGCGGTGGGGGGAGGGGCTGTGACATAAATGGTTAAGTTCGAGCTCAAAATTGTAGCACATTAATCAGAGAACACGAAAATGTACAGTTCGTGTCTTTAATTTAACTTTTAAGTGCTCTGAGCCTTTAAACAAGAGACCATTTTAAAAAAACGTTTAAAAGTTGCAAAACCCGAGTTTTTAGAAATATTCACATGTCTATTACATGGTCAAAATTAACGCTAAAAATCTGATTTTTTAGGGAACATTGCTTTTGGTCCGTTAATTTAGAATTGCTAATGAAAAGATATTTTTTCGTTTTCTGAGGGGGTCAAACGGTCACAAAACTGAAAAAAACCTCTAGAAACTTATTTTTCGGACTAGGGATGGTCCGGGTAGCGTATCTCGGACAAATGTGAACCGATTGCTCCCAAACTTCAATTCTAGGCCAAGCATGTGTTGAAGCATAAAACTGCCGAATATGAACTGCTTAGACTAAATATTGCCTTTTTGGCAACATATTTCAAACTGTTCAGAAACAGTTTTCGACCTGAAAAGTACCTAAAACTACAGTCTTTGAAATAGGCCTCAAGACAAGTGACTTGAATCAAGTTTCAAGCACAATCCGACCACCAAAAATAAGCACAAATGTCTAAAATTATGAGCACAATTCATTAAATATGACAATTAAAAATCCCGAAAATCCCGGGATTTCGGGATTGCAAAAAAGGCCAAAATCCCGGGATTTCGGGATCCCGAGATCCAACCCCTATCTGGTGGTCAGTTCGAAAAATAAATTGGATTAAGGGCAAATTTCATTAATTTTTTATAATTTTTTAAAAATTAAATTTCTAGCTTTTTTAATTTATTATTTTTCAAAGCAACTTTTAAAGTTACATTATTTAATGAATGATAGCCACAATAATTAAATAGTTTAATTACATTTAAATTAAATAGATATCTTTTAATTATGAATTCTTATTGTTATCAATAATTAATTAATAATTAATTAATATAAATCACTTTGGCACAAGTGCGGGATTAATTAAAATTTCACTTTCAATGAAATCTCATGAAACTGCGTTCAGTGATTGAATAAAATAATTATCTTCAATTAAAAATGAATTGAATTTCACAGTTAAATCTAACAATTATTTTAGATTTAACTGGTGGCTCTTTATTTAATTTTCTTTTCATTGCAATTAGCATTCATTTATTTTTAGTTCATAATTTCAAATTAGTCACCATTTAATTTTCCAGTAAACAAATTTAGCCCTCAGTTGCATTTTCAACTCTGCACGCCATTTATTTTTAATTGAATTTGATTCGGAGCTTCCCTAAACTCTGACCTGGGTCATTTGTACAGTTTCCATTTAGAAAATAATTTACTTGAATAGTATACTTTCCACAATTAAATATTAAATTATAATTAACTTGTTACCATGGACACCCCAATCATAAATTGTTTGGTCAAACAACCAAAATTAATTTTTTCTCTTTCAATCCCCAACGCTCATTGCATTGTCATTTGCAAATTGCAATTAATTTCCTCAGAAATACAATTATTTTAATTGTGGTAAGTTGATGATTAAAATTAAATCATTAAATATAATTTAAATAATATTTTAATTAGATTTCAACATCAAAATGGACTCCAGCCTCCAAAACAAGCGACTCAGTCTCACGTTGCCAAAATTGGGAACTCAATTAAAATCCACAATTAATTGTCCTTTACTTCCTCGTGAGGTAATTTTATTTAATAAATTAAAAAAAATAAACAAAATTAAAAATTAATTAATTTCTCTTTCCAGTTATGGACAAAAATATTACTGAAGGTCAACTACTCAACACTTGTCCAAGTTCGTGCCGTGTCATCCTTGTTAAATGAAATTTGTGTGGAAATAATTCGACAGAATGACCTCTGTCGGGTCAACTTTTTTTTTGATTATGAAAATCGAGTTTACACGGACGAATATCGAGATTTTAATTTTGATGAATTAATTAATTTATTAAAAAATTCTTACAAATTCCCCACCACAAATTTCTTCATCTGGGACGGATTCCTTTTGACCTCTGACCCCATGAAAATGTTTTTTCAAAATTTTGGTCATTTCATCACAACCCTCAAACTTCAATTGGACTCCCACAATTTCCTTTCCCGTCCAGTCTACTTTCAAGTTCTCTCCCAGTTGGCGCCAACTTTAAAACATTTCACAATTTTCGACTCAATGAGAGAAGACGAACGATTAATTTATTCAGAATTGGACGATATAATTGAAGATGACCCCATCCACGATGTCAAAGGTCAACTTTGTCTACCAAAATTGGAAACATTTTCATTTCAACTTTTTCAAAATGATCAAATGGACGATTGTATTCAAGAAATCCTTGGGGCTGCAGTTAACTTAAAGGTCATCACAAATTCTGAATTAAATTGGCCAGAGGTCAGATTTGCAAATTATTTAATGTCACTGAGACCAGACAGACGTCACCTGAACAAGTTGACATGGTTTAATTTTGAACCGGAAGAATTCCCATGTGACCTTGAAATTTTGGAGGAGGTTGTGGATGGATTGAGGTCACTAGAAAAAATCAAATTTAATTTATACAACGTTGAAGGGTCACTAGGAAGGTCAAGATGGTTAGGCTGTTCGAGATTAATTTCAAAATTGTTAAAATTAAATGCATTTAATTGTCGAGAAATTATTTTGGACACGCCCATTGGTTTCCTCCCTCAATTGGATTGGCCTGTGATGACTCAAGTGAAGAAAATGACCTTGACCTTACCAAGTGAAGTCAGTTTTGGTTGGTTTGATGAAGAAAATTATTCAATTTTACCAGAATTAAATTGGACTGTGACCTTCCCCAAGTTAATTGAGGTCACCCTTCAATTTAATGATCAATGTCATTCATTTTGGTCCCTTCAAAAATTCCCATTACAAGGATTGGCGGGAAATGTTAAAAAACTTGTGATTTCAAGGCTGGTAGAGAGCGCCAAATTTCAAGATAGATGGTTCCGAAGTTTAAATAATTTTTTTAATGGTCTTGAACATTTAAATTTGGGTCATGTCCATTTAAAAGAATTTTCTTTGGTGGGGAGAAAATTGTGGAATTTAACTAACTTGAAGACAATTAAATTTTCTTTGTATTCCTGCTCTAACTCGAATTCAAGGATTTCTATGGACTTTCCACTGGACGCCATCTTGACAGGATTTAGTAGTCAAACTTGTCTTGTTTTGAGGAATATTGTACCATTGGTTCAATTCCGAAAGGAGGAGGAGTTAAGAGTAGGCCCATCAATTTTGAATTTGAAGGGTAAGTTTTAAATTAATTTTGCCGCCATATTTTTATTTTAATGGAATTTTGATTTTTTTATTTTAGAATTGAGGCAGTTAAATATCCGATTAATTTATCCCCCTCAAAATTTAAAATTGATGAGTCACGTGTCATCTCTTTACGCTTTTAATTTGATGAGTAATCTTAAGGTCAATGTTACAATTAAGTCTTCTGAAATTACAGGTAAGATATTTTATAACAATTTAATTAATTTTTTGCAAGTTTTTAATCACAATTTATTTTTTAATACAGAAATTGAAGAATCTTGGGAATTAATTGCGTCTCATATTAACATTCAATTTGAGAAATGAGATTAATTTAATGACTATTCTTACGATTTTATTGAAATTAATTAGTAATTAGAAAGTTAATTTATTTTGTGATTATTTTGTTTTTTGTATTGTTCTTGTTTTTGTATAAAATTATTGTTTATCTTCGTTGTTGTTTTTATAAAAATTTTATTATTATTGTAACTAATTTTTAAATTAAAATAATTTATTTACAAAAAAATAAACTTAAAACTGATTTTCATGTTATTTTGGAAATCACATTGAATTTTATGTGCAGAAATTAATAAATTATCATTTTTTTGGGACATTTATAATTTATTTTTTCTAAAGTCATACAAATCCATGTCACTTACGACCAGGGTGACCACCTGGGGCAAGTCAAAATCAGGGACATTTATTTTTAAATCCGGGACATTTTTTTAAATTATCCAACATTTGTTGTGGAACACAACATCACATTTAAGATTTGATGTGCAAAATAAAACAAAAATAAAACTTTTTATTTAGTTTCGTACTAGTTTAGTTTTGTCTATCTGCACATTTTGAAACTACAAAAACAACCATAGGTCGATTTTTTACATGTCATCAGCCTTATTTACATTTTTTTGTTAGTGAAAAGCTTTTAAAACTGTGAAAGGCTTTTAAGAGGAAATTTTCACTTTGCAATTAAACCTTCACAGTTATTGTGGCGACAGTGCAGTGGCCTTTGGCTTGGTCATTCTTTTTAGCTTTAAATTAAAATTCATAATTTAGTATTGACTCAAAAACTGTTGGCAAGTATTGCATAAATTTTACTGTCATAACTATAAAGATTGACATTATGCCATTAAAATTTTTAATTAGTTGACTACAAAATAAAATCATAGACATAGAAAATTTTCAAAATGAAACACTTACTGTCCACACTACTCTTGGTCCAAAAATAATTTTACGTGGCTGAAAATGTTTCTCAGTTCATGGAAAACATTTTTGATTTTCAAAAAAAAAGTTTTGTAATGAATTATTTAATTTTAATTAATAATTATTAATTACTCAAATTGTGGACCTGCCATATGATATTTTAATACTTAATGCTAATGTTGTTAAACATACACAATCACCACAATAATTACTTTATGTGCATACCTAATAGATTGTATTCAAGCTTAGTCTACGTCGGAAGAGTCCTCCATTTTAGAAGAAGAAATTGGACCCTTGAAACCCTTCACAAGGGACTCCCTCGTACCCATTCAGGCTCGGATTGCAAAAGTGCAAGTCAAAAAGAAGGAAATTGGACGTAAAAAATTAACAGTTAGTTTTAATTACGACCAGCCCACTTTTTTTCACCCAGCCGTCCAATTTAAAAAATTGTGCATTAATTCGTGCTGTTATATTCCTTGTACACAGTGCAAATTTGTATTGAGAAAATGGGAATTCAAATAAAAATAAAATCATTACACATTTAGAATGTCAAACACGATGAAGATTAAATTGTAAAGCGTGATATGAATGGAAGATTTCAGAACTTTTTGTGGTTTAGACAAATTAAATTTTTTTGTTGAGCGGCGTCCAAATTGAACATTTTTGTAATTTGTCGGACTTGAACGCCATACAATTTTTTAAAGGTTTTCCAATGACCATCAAAAAAATTAGATTTACATGGGATCTTTTGAGTAGGGTGAGAGTCATGTTGAATATCTATTTTCAATTTTTAAATACATAATTATTTAATTAAATTTTTTTATCTGAATTTAATATTTTACAACGACCTTTACATTTATTGACCATCAAAATGGTAATTAAGACTTTGTTCTGATATAACCCATTTAATTTACTCTAAAAGTACATTTTTCGAATGAGATGACCAATCATTTATATTATTTCAATCAATTTCAAAAATAATTATAAAAAATCCCAAATTGATTTTAAAGTCACTTGAACGCCACTTAAACAATTTGACTATGCTGATGGCTTCTAGAATCAAGTAGGAAATGATTTTTTTGTAATTAATAGTCACTCTTTGATTAAAATAGTTTAAATTAAAATTTCATGGAAAGCATTCAAATTTGACATAATAATTAAATAAATATTTAATTAAACTGGTCACTGGTAGTAAAAACAGATTCTTGTGGACCATTCACACAAAAAAAACTACAATAAAATTAAAAAATAGTCAAGTCCAAAAAAGTTTTGAAGATTCCGTTGTCTTCCATTGCGAATAATTTTGTGGACATTTGGTGAACCAAAATTGAATTTGACTCAAACTTTGTGCTTTGTCCAAAATTAATTATCATTTGACGATTTTAAAAATGGGGGTGTCAAGGACGCCTTTAGCGGATTTTTTATGTTGGTCAAGTTTGTGACTGGTTTGTGGGGTAGGGTGGGCCAATATGGAACAATCAATCGGGTTAAAAAATAAATTCATGAAAATTTGAACATGATTTTATGTAAATGTAAATAGTTTGAAAATTAAAATAAAGTTTGGACCTCCATATTTAAAAATAAACACTAATTAAAAACATATTTGCACTAATTGGGTCTAGAAAACAACAAAAGACTGACAGTCCAATCAATACTGATGGCCAAAATGGTCAATTTCATCCCCCGATCCGCCACAAAAAACCCGCCAATTTTAACTTCAATAGGACGAGTCGACTGTTCAAACCTTTTGAACCAATTTCCCGCCAAATCCTCCCACGTGTGGAGGGCGTAGGCAGAATCATCATGTAATTTTCCCATGTTACTCCATACAGTCATCAGCATCCACGTGATAAAACTGCCCGCGACTAATTGCTGAAACTGTCGCGCTCCTTCTAACCTCACCGCCCCTTGAAACCCCAGAACGGCCCCGCAGATGAAGAGAGACTCATAGATGGAGTTAGTAGTAGACCAAATTGAATTGTAGTAGCATTGCACAATTTCCAACTTGCGAAATTCTTTGCAAAATATTGATCCGCCATCGTGAATACGCTCAATTTCATGAATTTTATTTTTTGTTGGGGTCATTTCTTCAGTTGGAACTGACCTACCAGAACCGGAAATTTCAACCATTTTCATGTTGACACCGTAATCTCCCGCCTTAAATTTGTTTTTGTGGAGTAACCGCAAATAATTTTGAATGCCGGTCAGGTACAGGAGCATGCTGAGAATGTAAAATAAATAACTATGAATTTGGTGGACCCAAATCCACCCGTGGAAAAGGGCAAAGGGCAATTGTTGTAGGGTGCTAAAATTCTGTGACCCCTCGAGAAGAGACGAAATGAAAAATGGGGCGTGGGGTACATCAAAGACTGACATGGTGTCCAGTGTGAATACCAAAGCGCTCAAAAAACAAAATGTCCGACACCATTTGCAACACTCGACCACCTTCTTTTTCTCCCGTCCTTTTTGGTTAAATTCTGTGATTGTAATTAAAATGAAAGAGACAAATTAAATTAATTTAAATTAAATTATTTGTCTTTATGTTTAATTCAACTTACTTTCCAATTGTTGAGTGTACTCCATGAAAATATTGAGCCAATTGTGGTGATGGCCATAACTTTTATGGATGCTCCACTGCACAGAAATGCATGCCTCATACGAACAAAAAATGTACAGGGTGGCTATTGACACCGCCGAACTTGACCCGTACAGAGAGACCATTTGAATTGCCCGGATTATGACAAAAAACATGTAAATTTGGTAGACAATGTTATGTACCATCCACACCATTTTGCAGATTTTGGAGGAACTGTACAAACATTTTTGGTGATTCCCGTCCCATTTGTACGGGAGGGAACCGAAATAGTAAGCCATTGTGACGATGCCAATGAGTAATTTTCGAGCTTTCAAACTTAAATTCATTTTTGATGACGCGCCACAAATTCCCGAAACCGAAAAGTAGAGTTCAAGCAGAGTTAACTAGAAAGAAAATTTGTTTTTTTGGAAGAGTTGGAGTAAACGACTATAAAAACGTCGAGACAGGAACGGAGTGAGGGTGACCACCTGGGGCAAGTCAAAATCCGGGACATTAATTTTTAAATCCGGAACATTTTTTTAAATGGTCTAATTTCACATTTGTTGTGGAACACAACATACATCACATTTAAGACTTTGTGTGCAAAATGAAACAAAAAGAAAACTTTTTATTTAGTTTCGTACATTCTCTACATTTTGAAAGTACAAAAATAACAATAGGTCCATTTTTTACATGTCATGAGCCTTATTGACATTTAATGTTAGTGAAAAGCTTTTAAGGCTTTCAAGAGGAAATTTTCACTTTGCAATTAAGCTTTCACGGTTATTGTGGCCACTGTGGGAGAGTTGCTAAAGCGCACCCCCACCTTACCGTAAAACCCCTAAAAACTACTATGCCGCACCCCCACCCAAAAAATAAAATAAAGTGACATCCTCATCTTAAATTCGTTTTACAAGGTCAGGGGTCAATAAATACCCGCTCCTCCACCCCAGGGTCGTGCATGATAAAAAGTCATGTCCTTTTAATGGTTTAGTTGATAAAGCCATAAATAAAATACTTGCGGCTAAACATACTAAGACAAAATTACAAGAGTTAATTTTTATTAAATTAATTCACTTTGAATTATTGAATGGCTATGATTTTTGACCCCGGAAGATTTATTCCAATTCCCGGAAATTTTGATCGCGGTCCCGGAAAAAAAAAAGTTTTCAGGAAATATATTTCCCTGCCAGGAAAAATATGTCTCTCCCAGGAAAAAATTGCTTTTCCAGGAAAAATAGTCCCCTCCCAGAAAAATAATCCTTTTCCAGGAAATATTTACTTAACTTATGCTGACTCACCATTTTAGGTACTTATGCTGACTCACTATGCTAGGTACTTTTGCTGACTCAAAGCGTAGAGTCTATTCAATTCCAAGGGTTGAGTCCTCTAAGGTCTCAGAGAATATTTTTTGGGATTGGGTTTTGGGGTATGAGATGGTTTGGGATTGTGCATAGTAAGTAATTTAATTTGTAGTGGGATATTTTTAATGTAAAATAAGTTAACATTAAATTTGATTAAAAATGGTAATGTCCACTCTCCACTAATTTTTGAAGCGAATGGTGATGGAGCCTAGAGGATTATGCATAATTATTCCTAGAAATAAAATTTGTAAATACTTGGGCATATTGTTATTAAATATTGTGGCACAATTCTTCCGGGGAAACGATTAATTTTTCCGGGAAGAAGGATTAAAAATTCCTGGCCAGAATTCTTCCGGGGAAGCGATTAATTTTTCCGGGATTTATGCATTAAAATTCCGGGGATATATTTTCCGGGGAAGCGATCAATTTTTCCGGGATATCGCATTTAATTTCCTGTACGAAATTTTCCGGAATCAGACACACATTTTCCGTGACATAAAATTATCCCCATTCCTACCTCTGTGCCCTGGTAAAATCTTAGAAAACCTTTGAAATGTCTCTGACTCACGTAAAAAGGAGCCTACAAAAATGAAATATTTATAGACATGTGAACGACAAGACATGAGTCAACACTATATATGCCCTTAACTCAAACAAATTTTTATCCCATTCATTTGTTTCATTTACAATGCAACAAGACGAATTTGAAAACATGCTCCGGCAATTTAATTTGCCCTATAAAGTTCACACATTCTCAACTGAAGATGAGTCCTTTAGGAGTACAGTGCAAACTGCACTTCCCTCGTCATCTGAAAATACAAATTACAAGGAACAAATAAATAGTTGGATTGCTTTATTTAGCCAAAAAACCAAATCAAATTGGATCGTTTAAAAGTCACACGAACTCACAAAAATGGAGTTCATGACAAATTATACTTGTCAACATAGCCACCAGAATAAAACCACAAAAACAGAATACAAGTCAAATCAAAATTTCAGAGACAAAAATTGTCAGGCCATGATTCGTGTACAAATCAAGAGTCATTACAATGCAAAAAGACAAAGAGGGTTTATTCAAGCAAGGAATGATTGCCTTGATTAAGGTACGTCACAGATCAGTCGTGTCGTATAATATTATTTTGTGCAATTAAAAAATTAAATTAATTTTAATTTTACAGATAAACTTTCATCACTCCCATTTAATTGAGGTGGCTGAAGCCTATCGATTTCTAAGAGTAAACACAGCTACAAAAGAATTATTTTTTAAATATTTTGAAGACCGAATGACTCCAGCTTCAGCAAGATCATTCCACTCAGTGAATCTATTCACTTCACAAGACGATCCTATAAAAGCTGCTGAACTTTTATGCAACTCGCAAATTAATCCCACTGAACGTCAAGTCACTCATTTATTTTCGGCTTAGAGGTAAAAAAATATTTTTAATTTGTCGCAAGTACTGTAACTAAATTCATAAAATAAAAAATGCGTAAAATAAAAAAAATAAATTATTCAATGGTTTTGTTTGACAGGGAGCAAGCGTATGGGTCTAGGAATCAAAATAGCGTATATTCGCTCATCAAAAATAAAATGAATGGATTCACAAAAAGCGGAGCAACTGTTTTCCTTCGGGAAAGCCCTTTCATTGTGGTGATTTTGACCCCCATCATGAAACGGTGGCACCAGCAACCATTTTATCAAGAAATTGTATTTGTAGATTCCAGTGGATCATGTGACCAAACAAATACTTGCGTCACATTTTTATTCGGGGCATCCAAAGTTGGTAAGAACAAACAAGAATTATATAATTTATAAGAAAAACGAACTAATAAATTTCATAGTTAGAAACAATCTTTTGATCTTGTCATTTGACATAAATAATTTAGGTGGGCTTCCATTGGGGTACATTTTGCACACTGCCCAAACTGAAGATAACTACAAAGAGGCCTTTTCTGTGTTTCGCAAGGCGTTGGGGGAAATTGGATTTAATGGTAAACAGTCCCCAAGTGTTTTCATGACCGATGATTCTTTAGCAGAACGTAAAGCTCTACCGCACAATTTTCCCAATTCATCACCTTTACTGTGCAGCTTTCATGTTTGTCAAGCCATCTGGAGGTGGCTGTGGGACAGTAAAAATCAAATCGCAAAAGACGACAAAAAAGTTCTAATGTTATTGTTTAGAGATGTTTTATTTTCTCAAAGGGAAACAAAGTGTGCCCTCAATTTTGAAAATCTCATCTGCCATAAAACGGCCAAGACATATAAGACGTTTTTAGCCCATGTGAAAACGTTTTGGGAACGTCGGACAGAATGGGCTATTTGTTTCCTCAAAAATCTTGTGACGAGAGGACACAACACAAATAATTTTGTAAAAGCCTCGATTTGAATATTCAAAGACGTTGTGCTTCAACGATGCAGAGCTTTCAACTCTGTGGCACTCGTAGAATTTGTCGTTGATACACTTGA
>JAQIVZ010003793.1:0-12406 GCA_034700945.1 Arrhopalites spinosus
CGGGGCCCTGGCATGCTCAAAGCTTGTCCGGGTTTTTTTTCAATTCAAATGCTGTGGCGGGGCCGGTGAGATTCTCCAGTTATTTCAGTTCTCCATATTAATTCAGTTATTTTTCCCTTTAGACGATTGACAAATTGATTTTTGTGAAAAACAAAAAAAGTAAAAAAAGAATCCTCTTGCCCTCCCCTTAAAAATTCATTCATCATTGAATCTTTCATCTCAATGTTAATGTAAGGTAGTAGACTATAAAATTCAAAGAAAAATAAAAAAGTGCTGACATGAAATTCCACTAACTTTTTACAATTCAACAAAGCTTGAAAATAGTCAAGTAATTTATTTTGTCTTGGCGGTGAATGATTTTGCATTTTTTTAAAAAACTGTTTTTAATCCCCTTCCAGAAAAGTCCATGTCGCCAATGCAATGGCCTACAGTCTCTCTCTCAGTTTTTCATCTTCTTTTAAACATGGACTCACACTCAGTTTAGCGTAAGTGATGAGCTTACAACTAGTTTTTTTTTCTAGCATAAAATATTCATACATAAAAAAGAGATTAACTATAACTAAATATTTTACACTTGATTTCAAAAACAGAGCACAGTACAAAAACGGAAAACCTTCATTTTCTAACCCCTAACCGGATGTACAATATCATCATTTGGTAATTTCCCTTTTACAAGTTTGTAAAACTTGTTTACAATAATTATGATGAGATTTTAATCTTTTTCTTTATTCTTTTGACAAAATAAAATTGTCCTCCAAATATTTTCTTGTAAGAAATAGACAAGAGAAAAAATGTTATTTATTGTTAGAGACCCGGGACTAGAGAGAGAGAGCTTCAACTTCTTTTTCTCATTGTTTTTGGAAGGAGGAAATGATGGATGGGCTGTCATTGACGTTACTCTAGTAGAAGAAAATAACGAAAGCCTTCTTATTTGTCACCATCAACTCCTTACTTAGAGTATCAATAGGCCCTCCTTCTTCTCATACCACTCCATTCAATTACCAAACAAAAAATATATCCCTTATATCCCCTTCAAAAAAAAATACCCGGGTATTCTCACTCTCTCTAGCCCCAATCAATAGCTTTTTCCTTTCGAGACTTGACATTTCGTCAGTAATTCTCTTTTCTATTTTTTTTTTCATTTTACAATTCTCTCCCTAGGGGAGAAGCGGGTAAAAATAACCGGCGGGTAAAAATATCCACTTGTTAAAGTGACAATAACTGTTAATTTTCGTTTTTAATTCTGGAACTTGAAATGCACAATTGCAGGCGAGCAGTCGTAGCACATGTTTTAATTCATCAATTCTTCAAGTCTCAACGACAAATACATTTAAAAAAATATTTTTAAAAGTTGGCTATTTCAACCTCAAAAGATAGAAATCTCCATGTTTTTCATCATCTGGAAAAGTGAATTAGTAGGAGTTTTTTGGTAAACCAAATAATCATCCTCCCATAAAAATATTCCTCGTGAAATTCTGAACGTGGGAGAATCATCATTTGTTCAATTGGACAAAATTTTCAATTTAATTTTAATTATTGTTTGCGAGTGTTCATTATTGTCCTATCTCGGATAAAAATAAACACTCGCGTCGGGTAAAAATATCCAGTCCTTTCACAAGAACCAATTCAACGCGACCTCTCTTGCGTAAACAATAGAAACCTTGGATCGACGTAAATACATGGCATGTACATATAGTTATTTTTACCCGACGGAGTGGTTATTTTTACCCGAGATAGGACCATAATGTCCCCATTTTTAGAATTTAATTACAATTAATGAGTTAAAATTTTAACTTTTGTGAGATATACATAATGAGGGGAAATTGGGGGTCTATTGGGGGATATTTTTATTTTTCATGTATTATTACTAGAAAACTTTTTACAACTGGAAATTCTAACTGGTTATTTTTACCGGCCTCTCCCCTACTTCAAAGAGAGAGAGAACATTCCAGAATCTATTGAATTTTTTTCTCCTTCACTTTGTCCCTGTAATAACTCACTCTGTAATGATCCAGACTGTTGAAAATTACGAGACATTTTTCATGTTAAAGTTAAAGCCTTTCCTATTTTTTAGCTCATGTTTTCTAATGATAATTATCATTAATGAACGTGTGTAAACCATAGTCTAGTTCTGGTTATTTTTTTCCCTTGCTTTTTTGAGAGACTGACAAGTTTAAGAAGCGTAATCACGTTTTTTTTATCTTATTTGTGGGACCCTATTATATAATATTTATTTTAGGGCGACTTTGACTCGAGACAATCAAAAAATGGAGGGGGAGAGACAAAGATAAATTGATTCATTGCGTTAACAAGACGGATTTGGTGTTCCGTCAATCGAGAAATTATGACGCCCTATAACAAGCAATCATCACTTTACCAACAACAACCTCCCTCCTTCTTCTTTCCTCAATATATTTTACAGGGTGGCCCAAAATGTTTTTTTGAAATTCAATTTAGCAATAGTTTTTTCCCAATATTATTTTCAAAAAAAGTGATTTGATTTCAAAACCAAAATTAAATAACAATTTAATTATATTGTATTGTATTTTTGGGGTCCCATTTCTATAAGAAACAGAAGCCGCCCAGGCCGCTATATTGGGCCTATTGCAGACTACCCCTTCAACGCAACACGTTGCTTTTGGCTCACTTTTTTTGTGACCAGAGACATGAAAAAGTCAAAGATCAAATAATTTTAAAAATAAAAGTAAAAGTAGCCGTGTGTGGAGTTTTTCAACTCCTTTATAATCCTGAACCAGCCAACCCTTAGGCGTGCGAAGCTCACCCTGTGAAGGGCCCCGGAAATCCTAGGCTCAACCTTGCACCGGTCGTACACACGATTGACTAGTGCAATTGTAGGAGTTTCAGTCCCCGGGACTCATCTCAGCATAATATCCACCATCTCTGAGCTCGCCCTGTTAAATTTCCACCAGCCATTCATAGTTTTACGGTAGCTTTTTACAGCTTCAATAACTCACAGTTTTGCTGTAAGTATGTATACACCATGTGATGTATACAGCGGTGACCTGGGTAGTCCCCTCTCCTTAGGATATGATCTTAAGGTCCTCAATAGAGTGAGATCAACCTTCAGTCACCACTTTGCGCCAAGTTTCTTTGACCCGGTCCATTTCTAAAGAGAGTAGAGCACGAAATCTACCCACCTCGCCATGCCGTTATTTAGATTGGTCTTATTTATGTAATTGCCCTTTTTAAAGGGTACACAATACAACCCTTGGGTGCACCAGAATTTATTCTAGTGTTTCCAATTAGTTAGAGGCACTTTTTCCACTAAATTTCAACATTTTGAGTGAAATTTCCACAGACCAAAAATTCACTAAACCTCTCACTGTCGCGCGGTTTAGTTTCAGAAACAATTTAATACAAGTCACCCTGTAAATATTGACCACACTTTCCCTTCTGAAAGAAAAGGACTCTCTTGTTAGCTTTAGTGTCTTATCTTCATCCCAGACTAGGAAACTCTTCCCCCTCCTCCTCTGGTTGCTCAAAACAGAAGATAAAGCTTAAAAAAAGTAAATCTCAACAAATTAGTCCCTTTCTTTCACTTTCTCCTTTCCCCTTGTTTTTGTTTTAATTTTACACTTAAAATGATTCACATATTCTGGAACCTCCCTCATGAGAAAAAAAGAGACAATTTGATGGTGTTAAATAAATTTGAAACTTTAGCTTGTTTATGGTGTACTTTAGATATGGAGTTTTTGTAATAATAAATGAGAATTGTGTATCATAATTCTTAAAAAATTGTCTCTCTCACATGAATTGCCCTCAAAATTGACTAATTGAAGACCCCTCCATTTGAGTTTAAGTACAAGATTCGTATGCAGTTCATGCAGTCACAAAGTTCACAGAGTGCGAGGTAGGTTGAGAGAGAGAGGAGGAGGGGGGCCTTTAAATTTGTCCCAAAAGTGTTCTTAGTTCTCGTATTAGCCGGTGTACAAACGAGAGAGAAATGTAGGGCATTTGTTAAGCAAAGTGTGAATGGGATAGAGAGAGAGAGGGAACATTCAGTTATAAATCAGCCAATGACATTTGCTTGGCTTAATCGTCCTATTCGAATTCATGGAGTAGAGTCCCAGTCAATTTTGTTCAGAGAGGAGCCCCCATTGAAAATAAATCTCTCTGTGTGTAAAGAGACTTTTCCCAGTTTTGTTCCAATTTTCTTCTTCTTCTTCTAATAAACCGCCCACCCGCGCCCACCAACAAGCCAAATAATTTTTAACGGGATTTTCTACTTTCTATTTTATTTTGTCAAATTCTTGTCCCTCTCCTCAAACTTCCCTCTCTCTCTCTCTCTTAGCTTTGGCTTGTTTATTGAAGAGACCTCTCCAATCCTCAAACTTTTTATTCTTTTATAGGCTCAGCCCTTAATGGACTTAGAAACACAACTAATCCATTTTTCCATCCCCCTCTTGTGTGAATGTAGAGTTAAATTGTAAATTATTTGAATTTGAGAGAATCCAAAATTCGGATTCGGATTTTTAGTCTCTCTCTCTCTCCTTTGCTCTCAAAATCCAAAATAATCCTGTAGCTGCCTCTCTCTCTCCTGTACATGGTGAACAATGAAGAGAGGAGATAGGAGATCTTTTGGGAATTTCCATAATAAAAGGGATGCTAGCTGGAGATAATCTATGAGCCTCTCTCTGAACGAAATATCCGAATCCGGGTATTCCCTAACCTCCACACCACCTCCCAATTCTCTTTCCATTCCTGCCAAACTCAACTTTACTCTCATAATTCCTCATTTTCGTCCTCCCTTGTCTTTTCTCAACCATAAGACACAGACAGAGGCAGAGGAGGAGAAAAAGGTTCCCCACAATTTTATGCATGTAAAATTCAACTATTTTTTCTTTTTATAGGCCTGTTGACTTTCCCAAACTTGAGGGTTCCCCCCCACCCATCAAATAAAAAACTGTCTAAAGTTTAGAAGGGAAAGGGTGAGAGGGGGAGATCAATTTAATGGAGCTAATGATGTGGGACACATGACAATTCTATTGGAATGAGAGTACGAGTACTAGAAGCTAAAAGAGGGGATGCGGATCTGTATTTCCTGTTTTTTTTGTACAAAATTCCCTCGACACAAATTCTGATTTTCTAATACCCGGGCTTTTATTCCCCAAAAAAACGTGAAAATGCTTCTTATCCTCTCCCTATTTCTATTTACTTAGACCCAAGTGTATTGGTTGGTTATATTGAACCACATTTTTTTTTGTACAGAGAAAATTAACTCGTCTGTTTTTTGTCTGATAAAAAAGAAAGACAACCCCGGAACATTCAAAATTTTGGGAAAATGTTTTTTGGCATGGGCAAAAGGTTTTTTGTGGGGGGTCCTTCTTCTCATGGATGGGGCATGTCCTTCCATGTGTTTCAACTTTTTTGACTTTCTCCCCTGAGACTGAGAAAAGTGCGGCAAAGTAAAAGTTTGCTGTGAGGAATTTTGAAACATTTTCTCTCTGTGTCTGTTTGCATAATTCCACGTAATTTTGTCACTCTTGCAAAGCCAAAAAAAAGAAGTCCAATGTGGGTCACGGGGGGCTTAGGAAGAGAGAGGGGAGTTTAAGTTAAAATTGTGGAATTTTAACATTTTCTCCAACTCGAGGGATACATTCAAACAAGTCCACCATTGCAGTCCACAAGACACTGAGGCGAGAGATGAGAAAATTTCAAAATCCCCTCAGAATTCTTATCTTTCTCCAACTCCTTAAATTCTTGACATGGACTCCAAACTCTGTCTCTGGCCGGAAGTCAAGGGCCGATGGCCTCTCGTCTTGAATCTTGAATGAGACAATTTAAATCGTAAAAGGAAAAAAGAGAGAAGGCGAGAAGGGAGGGGGAGGGGGTTCAAAAAACATGAGGGATAATTAATTGACAATTGACATTGAGGACAACATCCGTCGACTCAAGGGACGTCTCCGGCTGGGGTTTCTTTTATTTGAAGATGGAGACCAAAGAAAGATGCGTCGAACAACAAGAGAAAAGAAGGGGGAGGGGAGATGAGATGGTGACAAGAATTTTCTTTGATGATTTTCTCTAAGGCTTAAAATTCCTCTTTTCCTTGGAATTTTTGAACATTAGACTTAGAGGGGAATGTTTTTAATGTTTCTTAATTAAATTGAAATTATGAGTCCAACACTCTCATTTTATTTACACAAATGCAAAAGAAGAGTAAAGGCAAGTAAGTGTTGTAATTAAAATTTAAGAAATTTCTCTCCACCATCCTTTCCTTAAATTGTCCATTTTGGAGAGAGAGAGAATAATAATAGTTGACATTTTTGGTAATTTCTTTTCAAAATTATGACCCTCATTATTTACATTTTATGAACATGACCAAAAAAAAGAGTTTCAATTTTACTCAAAAATAGGCTGGAGGCTGGAAATTTTATTTTGGAATGTGTTAAAATTACAAAAAAAATATTATAATTAAAATTCTTTATTTTATGGAAAATATTTAGACTCAATTTTTTTAAAAAAAATGTAATACAATTTTATACAAGTTGTCATTACCATTAAACCATGGCCTGTGTCCATTTGAGTAAATCCTCTAGAAAAAAAAGTTGACTCTGTAATTAAAAAAGAGGGAAGAAAAATAAGAGCCAAGACTGGAGAAGTGACGATGGTTTGAATGGAGCCAGTGGAATTTCATTGACATCCATTTTATGACCTCCCTCACTTCCTTTTGTCCACTCGGCGTCACTTTAATGGTCCTTTTTGACTGGGTCGTAAAAAAATGTTGGGTTTTTTTTACTTCAACACTACCAAACTACAGTTTGTACTGTAGCTTCTGTGTGTGTGAAATCAAAGGGGATGACTCATAAAAATGGACGACAATGTTCTCGTTTTTTTTCAATGTTCCTTTTTTTGCACCTTCCTCAATACCAATTCCCCGCAATGAAAATTCCCGGGTAGTTGGCAGCAACTAGGATGATATTAACCCCCTCCTTTGAAAATAAGACAACAAAAGGATAAAAAAGAGGGACACGTGGGAATGACCACATTTTTATTACAAATTTTTTTTTCAACAATCCCAAAGACCAAAATCCCAAAATGAATCTCACCTACATTCTTATAAGTTAGTCTTTTACAATTGAGCATATCCTACATTTTTATAAACTTTGACCCCTCTTGACATGAACAATTGGACAATATGGCACGATTATTTAAATGATATTTTATGATTAAATGAAGAAAAACCAGAGAGGGGAAAAATTCACCGTTAAAATTATTATTGTTAGAGTAAATAATCCTGGGGATAAAGAAAAAAATTCTTCTCTTAAATATGAGTTTGAGTTTTAGTACAACAAAAGTGGTCATTGCCATGCAACACTCTGGTCATGGCCATGATCATGTTTGATGAGCATCATGATGATGGAGGACGGAGCGGAGGATTTGAGCCGGGAGACAAATCGTGAATTTCATTTCCATCAAAATCCTGCACGAACTTGCAATTAAACTTAAACTGCATCATCTCTCTCTCTCTCTCTCTCTCTTACGCACAAAAATAATTTGCCGTTATTTTTCAAAAAACTATTCAAAAATCACATTCACATTAAATAACATACATATTAAAATATTCCATACATTTTGTTACTCGTTGACATGAAATGCATAACCACAGATGTAGAATATTTTGAAATAAAATAATAATAATATAAGAGTACCAAGTACAGATACAAAAAACAGTGTTAAAAATTATTTTACTACCGTCTGCCAGTGCCTCATGACTCAACAGTTGTGACTACACTTTTAGTCAGCACAGACCTGTCAAAAATGCATGCACATGTACACACAATAACACATGCTACATGCTCACATGTTCATGCAAGTCTCTTTTTTCCCCTTGGAGAAATTGTCAGATAAAAAACAATTTCTGACATTTCCTTTTGTTGTTTAAAAAAAAGTCCCAAAAAATCCTTCAACTTTTAATCCTCTTCTTCTCCTCTTTCATTAAAAAACCAAAGGTACGAGTTAAGTGTAAAAGCAGGGACGGAGAGAGAGAGAGGGACTTGCAGTTTTTGTCACCAAAAAGTCGTGTCATTAAATTAACCGTTCCCCTATTATGACACTTGTCTCCCTCCTCTGTCTGACATGATCAAGTTAATCTTGTCGATTGAAAGGCAGGAGACTTGACTAGAGAGACGGAAGACGGAGTAGGGAGAAAATGTCACGTGTTGAAAAATATTCGCTTGGAAATGGAGGTGTCACCTCCATTTCACCTCTCAAATTAAAATAATTAACTTTAAAATTTCTTTCTCTCTCTCTCATCCCCTCCAAAAAGAAATTTCCTCTTCGTTGGATCACCCCTTGGAAAATTCAGAGAATTTTGTTGACAAAAATGTGAAATTATTTTAATTATTTACTCTGGATTCTCCAAATCTCCCTTTTAAAAGTTTCTCTCTCTCTCTCTTGCTGAGATACTCAGAGAGGGAGGCGTGGGATGAATTACAAATTAAACAGAAAAGTCCATTATGTTAAACAAGTCTTCCCCCCTTTCCCCTCTTTGCTCAAGTTTTAAGTTAAAGTTGAGAGGGAAGAAAATAAGAATAAAGGTGAAATAGTCAATTGTGGATGTGGACTCTGTGAAAATGTGTGCAGGCACTTTGAATTTATTTGTGGGAGGTCTCTCTCTCATTACGTTCGTTCCGCACCATCCCCATCCGCGTATGCCTTTGCCTTTGTAAAACTTTTTTAAATATTTTTCTATTTATTCTTCCCCTCTCTCTCTCTCTCTCTCTCTCTCTTTGTGGAGAGTCCCTCTTTCTATATATTATAAATTTATTATGAAATATTTGTGGCTACGCTTTTAAAATCAAATTAAATAATTAAATTCCAAACTTTTCATGCTCATTAAAATTCTCAGCCCAACACTACACACTGTACGCACTCCACACAACACAACACAACAAAAATGTAGGGCTACGGTGTACAGAGTGTACACTGTACAGTGCGGTGGATTGGATATTTGAGGGATTTATTTTTTTTAGTAAAATAATTCTTGGGGCAATTTTGGAACCTTTTTCTTCTTCTTTCTTATTTACCATGAGAGGGGAAATTACACATAAAAAAATTGTTGGACATAATTCCGCGAGTGATTCAAGTTTCAAACTTGCACAAAAAAGAGTATTTAAAGCCTAAAGGGGAAAATTTTAAACAAGTTAATTTTTTCCCTTGTGCCTAGTCTTGACGCCCCACATTTCTCATGCCCGTTAGAAATAGTTTTTTTTCATTGTGTGAGAGTTTGAATGAAAATTCCAATAAAAATATTTCAAGAGTTTGTCTTTAATTGTGCATTAAATTTTTTAGATGAGATGAAATAGTTTTTTTTGGGTGCAAAAGTTAGTGTGGTGGTAGTGGTGGATCTTTTTTTTGAAAAAGCTTTTAGAGATGAAGATTCATGGGAAGATGAGTGACTCTTTGGTATTTTCATTTTTTATTCATCACCTCATTATTTACGACTAGAGTCTAGGGATAGAAAAAGAAGTGACAACTTTTTACACTCTACACTTGTAGCTATAGGCTCCTTGAAAAAAAGGAACCTTTTTCTATGAAACTTTCTCATCTTTTACTTTTGGGGTTTTTGAGCTTGGGCTCTGTCTCTTGGTCTGGGTTTGGAGTTGAGTGTGGAGAAAGTTGAGTTGAGGCCAAAGTTTTCAAGGAAAAAGAAGGAACAAGTCCGACAAGTTATGTCGACACTTTTTTGGCGAAAGTCCTTGAACAAAAAAAAGATACTTTTTTTTCAAAAATATGAAAACCTTTTTATTACTAAAATTGTATCTAAGTAACTCTGTAAATCTTTAGTAAAAAAAGGAAGGTGAAACTGTTGAAAAATGAAAATGTTTTTCTTTTTTTTGCAAGGATTTAAAGCTCAAAATATTTCTTTGTTTTCTAAAATTTACATTTTTAGAAATCCTTCAAAGAAGAAAAAAACATTTTCTCTTTTGTTTCGTTTGAATTTATCAAAGTAAATTAGAGACTGAATTATTTAGTTTTTTTTAAATCTCGGTTTGTAAATTTTAAATTTTCTTCATCTTCTTCACTTTTCTCTCTCAAACAAAAGTAAGAGACAAGAGACCAAGACTTTTGAGTTGAAACTCATGTAAAATTCAATGAAAAATATGTACAGGGGGATTCATAATGTTTGTCAAAAAAACTGACTTTAATTTAAATTCATGTACAGTATAAATACAAAATGATGTACAGGGTGCATATAAAATGAGAATTTTAGCTCACCTTATAAAATCACTGTCAAAAAAAAAAATAGAATGAAGTGAGGTGGAGAGGGTGATTAGCTTAATGGAGTGTGTGTATGTAAAGTGGAATGGGGAAATGTCTGGGCGGAATTTTGTGTGACAGCGTCACAATTTTTATTCCTCTCCACACACACGAGAGAGGGGTGACGATGACAATTCAAATGACGAGCCTTTCTCATTCCCTCAGAAAATATTTTTTCCCTACATTTAAATTTATTTTACCTCTTGAAATTTATTTATAAAATCAATACAAATTTATTTCCCAAAAAAATCCTCCTCCTCCTCTTGTCCTCTTCAAGAGAGAGATGAGAGTAGAAACAAAAATATTTTTTAAAAACAAAAGAGGCGAGAGTTAATTAAAGGTAAATTTAGTACACAAACATGGGCACATGTGTACACATGAAGGATTTGAAGATCACTTGAAAAATATTTTACCTCTTGAGAATCAAGTATATGTTTTTTTCCCTCTCTTAATAATTTCTCCACTTAATGCCTTTCAAGAGACATTAAATGTACACAAACAAATATTTTAGAGACCATTCAAATTAAAATTATGCACTAACCACCATACCTAAAATAAATTTTTGGGAGATGGAGATGTGATGTGAGGAAACAACCCTTGAAAATTTATTGTAGAGAGTTAGAGATACGCCACATAAAAAAAAGATTTCCTTTGTTTTTCAAGTCCCTTTCGTCTCACTCTTGGACAATAGAGAATTTTTTTTGAGAGCGTGCTTGAGCATATGAGCATCTCTTTAGTCTCTTTTGAATTTTTTTTTAAATGTTCAAAATTGAATAGAGGCCTTAGCACCTTTTTTGGCTTCATTTTAAATTACTCGGTCCATTAACCCAATCAAAGTTTACATTAAATTTAAATGTTAATCAAAAAAAATAAGGGACATTTTATGTATTGTTGGCAATTAAAAATGTCAATTAAAGCCAATCGGCCTTTTTTTCTACAGAGACTGACAAGTAAAGATTTGTGAAAGAAGTTCTGATAAAAATTATTATCTTGATTTAAATTGTCTCATGGACTTAAATGGTGACAAACAATATTTAAATTAATGGGAAAAAAATGTTTTTATTTTATTTTTTCATCAAATGGATCCGTCCATTTTGGCACATTTGGACTAAATTGACAAAGATTAAGAGATTCTTGAGCCGTCTCTTTTTTTATGAGATAATTTCAACATTTTTTAAGTGACTTACCTTATGTCATTAAGGAAGCCATCATCCAGATTCTGAATTTCTTGTTTGACCACTTTTTTTTATACATAAAAAACATTTCCCATTTTATTTATGATCCTCATTTCCATCTTCCAATTGGCCACTTTGAATTCCATTCATTTTTTTTATTAAAAAAAAAACATTATACAAATTTACATGTGACATTTGAATGCTCATATGTGACACATAAAATATTAAAAATAAACATGACCAAACGACCAAAAGGTCACTTTTATCAGCTTTGACTTGATCAAGATAATAAAAAAGTTTTGATAAATTTTTTAACAGAGTTTAACTACAGACTAAATGTCAAATTAATTTATATCTTAATCGCCCTCCATTTTGCTTCCCAAATTCTAACTCTCCAAAATATTAAAATGATTAATGGTGAATTTTATGGGATTAAATAAATCGTCAGAATATTTTTTAAAAAATTGAGACATTTTTTCTAGACTTGAGCCGGCAAACCAGACGACTGGGGGGGGGGACTGTGCACTCTACATGTAATTAAGTTTGGAGCCATTAATTAAATAGATAAAGTTTGATCTGTCGAATATACTTTATCCCTATTTATTAATTATTTATTTCATGTCTCCACACAAGAGAGAGACGGAAGACATACACAAAATTTTGAAAATGAAGCAATCAACTTTATTTAATTGAAGCTTATTACAAGACAAGGAAAATTAATGGGATTCATTGCATGATGGTCAATCCTCATTAATAAATTAAATATTATTCTCTTTATGTACATTCCTCAATCGGCTCCATCCCAAGAGGGGGAGTGAGGGGAAATTGACCATTATTCTATAGATATTTCCTAAAATATTGTTTTTCATCCGGAAAGGACATGGTAGGCATAACATGGGGAATTAACACCCCGTTATTTTGAGCTGAAATTTGGCAGGTAGATTGCTGAG
>JAQIVZ010003794.1:0-12398 GCA_034700945.1 Arrhopalites spinosus
GCCAACTCAAGAATTCGGTTCTAGTGGCCAGGGAAAGATGGAAATTGTGTCGTCACTTTGAGTCGATGGAGCTTGAGCTTGAATGGAACCGATTTCGGTTTGTGGTGAGGGAAGAATTAAAGAAGGTGGTCCACTCTCTGCCAGTCCTGGGATTCAAAGATGGTCAGTTTCGTTACTTTGACAGACAGTCAACCCCCAATTTTATCCATTTTTATATTGAACAAGTGGTCAGCTTACTTTTGGCCTTTTAAACATTCAAAGAAAAGGAAAAAAGAACGTGGATGTAGAAATGGAATTTGAACTCGTGATCTCTAGAATAAAGATCCACTTTTGGTCCATGGTCTTGAGACAGCTATAGTTAAGTTCAATTAACTAAAATAATTTAAAATTATGTCATAAAATGGTGAATTTTTTTGTCCACTTGGACGCCACTCAGCTAAATTAATATCCAGAGCGATGCACCTAGAAAATTTAGTTTTGTACGTAGTGTTTATTTGTGTAATAAAATTTTTGGAAATAAAATCCTCGTTTTAGAATAAACAAATTTCAAGTACAAAGTTATTTGAGCACGTTTCAGTTCAATTTAAAATTTTAATAAAAAAAACAAAAATCTACTTGGGAGACAAGTCCCGTTCTTTACCAGTAAGTAAATTATGGTTCATATGGAAAAGTGGGCGTTCCTCACATATGAAGAGAGTACAAATATAATCTGTCGAATTTTCCATCAAACTCTCCATCGAATCAGCTGACCATTGGCCATCCTTGACAATCCAAGGCAAAGATTTTAACGGGGGTTCAAGGGCCTCTGTCCTTCTCCCATTGGCTGCCAACAATTCCATCCCTTCTTTTGATCCAGCACATTTGCTAATCCTTTCAATGATCCCTTCATTTTCTTTGGACGCTGGAGGAGCACAGGCCACCAATTGTCTCAGTTTGGTCACATTTTTCATTTGGAAACAAACCACAAAACGAAGGGCGTTCACTTTATCCGAATAGAGCTGAACATGCTTCCAGGCGCATGCGTGTACTTTGTTCATTTTGCAGCCCTTCTTTTTCTTGAAACACTCAAAATTAACAGTCCCATTCACGTCTTTTACCATCTACAACAAAAGTGGTCAAACAATTCAAATTTGGCGCTCAAAAACTATTAAAATGTCAGAATGTTACTTTCGTCGTGCCGTAAGCGATGAGGTCAAAATCAAGATAATTTTCATTGTCAATAAGCCTGGATGGTATCAACAGTTGATTCAACAAAAACTTTGCTGATGTAGGACAGAGGGCGTCGTAGTAAACGTCTATTTTCATATGATTCTAAAATGGAACCGGGAAACTTTAAACAATGAAAATAAATTAATTTAAAAATTCAAACTCACCCGCTTCAAATGAATTTTCTTCCAGTGTTTCAACCACTGGGCGCACTCATTTATCCTTGAAGCTGGCTGCGGTCCCTTGGGCCAATTATTGTATATTTCGCAGAGAACGTGTCGAAAATTGCTCAGATAAAATTTGGTGCTTGAAGGGGACCACTTGGAGGAATTGAAAGTGACCCATGGACTGTACTGAGCACGTGGTGAGAGGCCCTTTAATTCATTTCCATTTTCAGATAAAATTAAATGACCTTCATTTGACCCCACACATTTTTTATATGAATGTCTTTCAGTCTCAGGGAACCCTTCAGTACAGTCACTGACAGCTTCTTCGTCAACGCATTCAAGGAACCCCAAGGGCGTTTGAAAATATTTTACGCCACAGGCATGGGCTGTCCTCTTGGTCGACTGTATTGAATTCAAAATGACTGATTTAAAAAATGGCACTATTTTTGGAACTAAATTTAATGTCAAGTGACTTACAACATTGTGAGATGAATAAGGAAATAATTGATAGCCAAAGGGAACCGGGGAGCCAATCACAGAATAGAGTTGACTATACAAAAAGTAGGAATATCCCTCCCTGTCCAAATCGTAGTAAACTTTGTAGTGAACGTAGGCGACATCTGTTGTCTAAATTAAATAGATTTTTAAATGGATTTTTAATTATTATAATTATTTTACGTACAACACAATATTGTTGAAGGATGAACAAAATGGCGGACAAGCGGATGAACATTTTTAATTAAATTCAAAGCTTAAAGTTTAATAATGAATGGAGTCATGAAAAAGTTGATGAGGTTGTTAAAAAAATAATTTTAACGAGTTAATTGACTTTTAATTTTAATATAGAGTTTATTGCCCATTTTGATAAATAGTAAAAGTTTTAACTGTAAATTATAATTCACAAGCTTTGACGCCAGTCATGGAAATTTTCCCTGTAAAATCAACGCTACACAGAACAGAGCATTTTGATTTAAATAGGGGTGTGTTAATTAACGTGGCAAGACCGTCAATTCCAGACAGTCTTGCAGTCTTCCGGCAAGACAATTATTTAACAACGCACAAATAATCTGACTGTCTTTACCAATTTAATTTCAATTAACTAATTTAATTTTCTGTACCATCCCACAAGGGTCCCATTACAACTTTGTTATTTAATTAAAAATTAAATTTTGCTCGCAAACAATTTACATGAATATTGACACACATAAATGAAACTTAAATATTTTAACCTTGGTTAAAATTTGGAAAATAGACAATTAAATTTTAACGACAAAAAAACACTCGTCATGAGTTTGAGTAGTGACACATTTGAAAACTTTGTCTAGTTATAAAAAGTCACAATTCAATTAAATTGCTAATGTTAAATTTTAGTAGTAAAATTTAGTTGCGGGCTTTTGCCTTTAAAATAAATTGCATTTAAATATTTCTAAATAATTATGGTGTCACTACCGTCACTTAATAGACATTCCACAATTTTAACTGTCTTGGCTTCCATCATTGTCTTGAACATGGTAAGTACTTTACAATTTATTTCAAAAATAATTGAGCGCCATTTCTAATATTTTTGTCATAATAGAAATTATGTAGAAAAGGGCCAGAATTTAAAAATTGGTAATATGATTTAAAGATTCCCGCCACGGAGTCAGCAGAATGTGAGCCAGCAATGGCGGAGGCATGTAAAATAAATTGTATAAAATGGACAGACTTTATTTGTCGTAAAAAAATGTTCCCGTATAAATACATTTGTGCCTGCATTGACCAACCAAACCGGAGGTTCGTCCCACTTTCCGATTTATAAACAAAAAAATAATTAAATTCATTTTTTAATTAGTTCAAAAAATGAAAACCCCGCCGAATTGCTGCCTTCTTTTTGTGCTCCTCAAGCTGACAGAAAATGTTCGAAATTTTGTGGTAAAGTAAATGTTTCACATGTTTGTTACCATCAAAGCCACTCCAACCAAAAGGATCAAGTTTACTATTGTTTTTGTGATTAACTTAATTTAAATTAAAATTAATTCAAAATTAAATGATATGAATCAGTTGAATTTATTTTAAATCAAAATTTGGCGCCCAAAATAAAACATGACTAGGCACAGCATATAGAACACAATGAAGATACAGAGCAAACAAATTAAAATTAATTTTTATGGACTTTTTCCCGGGCAGATATCATCGCTACCGCCGAATGTCGAATATCCCGCGTAATGCGGCGCCTCCAAAATTTTACACCGCCGTCTTTCTATTGCCCTCCGCGTCAATGGTATGAGTCCCACTAGGACTGAACTAGCAAAAAATACCGCTCCCGCAAAATAAAACCCGCCGAGATAAGTTCCGAATGTGTCATACAGGAAACCTGAAATCAAAAAAAAATTGATTAAGATTGCCGCTTAAAATTTTCCCGCGTTTTCTAAACGTACCAGCAATAGGAGCGCCAAATAGCATGCCAGTGGATTGGACAAGAAGCATGAAACCGAAAGCATCCGTGAGTTTTGTATCTCCCAAAAGTTCTACTAAAATGGCAGACTTTAGTCCAATGTAAACTCCCATACTTGACCCATAGATGGCGCAGTAAAGGCGCAAAAGCTCCACTGAATCTAAGTGAGGACTTATTGCTGTAGCTGCAATTAAAACAAAATTTAAATTACTATTTCAATTTAAATAGGCGCCGAAATTCAAAATTTTCCTCACCAATCCCAGCGACAGCTAGTGAGAGCGTATAGAGGAGATGTTTGTTAAGCCATTGCTTGCGGCTAAAATAGCCAAGGCTGAGTCTAGTCAAAACCATGGGAAAAGCAATGAAAGCCAGGAGGGTCGTTCCTGGGAGTCCCGTCAATCTTTGTTCGATTTCCTAAATAAATTCAAAATTTTAAAAATCCCGCTCCCGCCAATTTTATTCAACAAGTTTTGTACTTACTGGTAAATAAACATGGGGCACATTGTACCCGTAGGCAGTGAGAAATTCGGCAGTGGCGAACAAAAGAAAGAGCGGACTTTTAAAGAGATTCAAGTCAATTATGGCATTGCGCCAACTTTTCACTTCCGGCTCAATCAACCCAGTGACCCAAGGGTCGACCCCATCTTCGGGTTTTTTAAGGTCAAATGGGAGGTAGAGTACCCCCAATGGAATCGTCACGAGAAATATTCCTCCACAAATTAAGAGAGCAGCTCGCCAACTCATGACTGCCAACTACAGAATTAAATTACAGTTAACTTTTAAAATTAATTTAATTATAATTAAAAATTACAAGAAAGGTCAAAGTCCATCCAAAACAAAAAGTTCCAGTGCCCGAACCAGCTGAGGCGATGCAAGATGCAGAGGCTAATTTCGTGTCAAAATATTTTGCAAGGATAACTACAGCGGGGAGATACATGAGACCCAGTCCAATTCCTAAAATTTGATCACAATTAATTTTAATGGCAACTGAAATTAATTTAAATTTAAACATACCCGCGCAAACTCCAATGGTAATGTACAAATCGGTAGGTTCAATTGTGAAGTAACTCATGGCAAAACCAGCAGCAGCAAATGCGCTCCCAAGAAGGGTGACGGTCCGATGACCAAATTTATTCACTAGAATACTCGCCAATGGCCCTAAGGTCAGAGGTCAAAAATTAGGTTTTCATTTTAAAAAAGAATTTTACAATAATTTACCAATTACATGGGCGGAAGCGCCCATAATTGCTGGTACCCATGCCACGCCTCTTTTCCCAATGAGGGGAAATTCTTTTGAAATTTCCGCGTAGAACAAACCAAAAGTGAAATTGATGCCCAGTCCTGTAATTTTTAATGAAAATTATTTAATTACAATTTACAATTTAAATTAAATTGAAATAAATTATTTTTGATATAATTTACCAATAAATTGGATTAAAAATGAAGCACAGACAACCACCCAACCGTAACGTCCATCCTTTTCCTGGATCATTGTACTTAATTAATTTAAATAATTCCACAAAATAATGGTCACAATTCTTTCATTTTTGAATTTAAAAATTAATTTCACAATTTCACTGGGACTACAATGGGATGAAAGGCGTGCAAAAATGTTGCACGAGGATCATGTTCTTTGTCACGTGGGTCACAACAATAAGCCAAAAAGAAGAGATGAGGCGCTTTGGAGATGTGGAGAGAGAAGGATTTTTGCATAAGAAAAATGTTTTAATGTTGGAACAGGAAAGGGGGGAGGAAGGAGGATAATCAAAACTTGTTTCAAGGTTTTCGTAATCCAACACCCAAAAAAATAAAAATTGTATAACACGAGGGTCAGGATTGGAACTGGTTTCCCGTCCACAATTTTTGTGGTCCCAATTTCAAGTTTTAGTAATTGACAAATTCTGCGTGCCATTTTTTATGTTTTATTTCTTACAACTTTAAATTGCAGGTGGCAAAAATATCGTTAATAATTTTTACTATAAATTAATCACTTGATGCGAATTTAGCGCAATTTCATTTATTTCATGTAAATTAATCTTATAATTAAGTTAATTATAAGTTAATTAAATTAACTTATGGACAAATTAAATGAAAATTAAATTAATTTTAATTATGCATCATTATAAAAAATCCATGTTTTTTTGAAACACCAAATAATTTAGCGTGCCATAATTTTCACATGGATTATGTTTACTCCGAATAAATTGCAAATTAATGGACATTAAACATTTAAAAAAGTTTTTGCAGGATAGACGGTAGGGAGCATAATATTTTTGATGATTTTAAATTAAATTAATTTTGTCAGACTTCAACGCTGAGTAATGAGGTTCATTATGTAGAGAACGGTGTCACGAAATAGTTTTGTAACGGGGAGTCTCGTTTTAACTTTTTGAATAAAATAAATAAATTTTAATTTTCATCAGTCAAATTCTGGGGGGTGAATACTTCACAACATTCAAATAAAATAACTAGTAAGGGAAGACGGGGCAGAACCCCCCACGGGGAACTGTGAACTACCCCGTGTGCAGTCCGTTTGGGTCAAAAAATGTCAAGGCGCATACGTGGCAAAAAATAAATCTGAAAATGTAGTATTTTTTCCAACTAATGCGCATTGACCTTTTTTGACCCAAACGGACTGCACATCGGGTGGAACTTTTTGCCCTGGGGTCTATATGCCCCGCCTTCCCCTACTAGAATTTTACATCTGATTGCTATGTGGAGCAAAAATGTGGAAAATTTCACTGAGCGGCGTGGAAGTATGACAGAATTCTCCATATAGTCCACTGAATAAAAGTTCATTTGCTAAAAGTAAGTTGACTAGTCTAATCATAAAATAATTTGTCCAAATTAAACAAATTATGATTAGGCTGTGTCTATTGACTCCAAAAATGGTCATACAATTAATAGACAATTAAAAATAAATTACAAGCATAAAGATTGTTGACCACTCAATTATTGTTATTTTGAACCATACATAGTGTATAAATATATTTATTTTTTAATTTCAACTGTATTTTCGGGCGGGAATTTAAAATTTAAAAAAATAATTATTGTTTTTTTTATATAAATCCAGGGAAGACATTGTCAGCAAAAGTGGCGATTTCATTGCCAGGAGGGGAGTACAAGCACAAAACCACAAACAAATTTTTCGTCGCCATTGTACTCCGTGCACAGGCAAACTCGGTTGTCCCTTTAATTAAATTTATTTTTAATTAACTTTTAAATTAAATATTAAGTTATAAAAATGATGTACCATTCCAAATAATTTGAGTTGCACCCCTCGCCCTTTCATCATAAGCCAATGGGACGGCAGCCCAATTAAAAAGGTCGACTTGCATGTACCAATTCCACAAAACTTGTCTGTACTGTCTTGACTCTACTCCGATAGGGGGCGTTGTGAACAATTCAGCGGCAATTGGTTTCCCACTTGGAGCCATTAATGAGGGACATGGGGCTACAGTCTTGCCGCCATTTTCATTCCGCATGGCTACAGACAAATTAATTCAACCAAAATTAAACGTAAATAAATATTAGAATTAATTACGAAATATTTAATTATACGTATACATTTTGTACAGGTTAATTCAACGTAAATTATTTAATAAACTTAAATAAAATGGACAAACCGTGATAATTGCTGCAATTCTTTGCCATTGACTTCAACTTTTTGTAAAATTTAATTATCATTTAAAATCCATATTAAAAATTAATTTAAATGTGTCTTACTTTCAAACTGAAATTTAATGGTGGGACATTGTGACTCACTCTCAAAGCATTTACAAATAAAAGGGCGACGTTGTCCTCTGTACAAATACAAAACAATTAAATTACATTTTAATTAATGTCAAATTCATTGACCTCACCTGGGCTCATACTGCTGATGGAGGATGCGGTCACGGGTTTGGGATTTTCTTTGGGCCAACCCATGGCGTTTAAATTCCACAGTGGGATGACCCTACAATTAATTCATTTTTAAATATTTTTGGGAAAGATTCGGCAACGTTTCCCGTTCCTTCATCATTGGGAACATTGCCCAATCTTCCCGTAATTTTTTTACCAGAGATTTTTAGTTCTCCGGAAAGTTTCAAAAATAATTTCAGTTACCTGCCAGTTCTATTTAATCGTACTAAACGATTAAAAGATGGCAGTGAAGTCGATGTAGAGTCTGAGTCATTCAATGAAACAGAGGCAATTGAAGCAGCTTCAACTTGGCGGCCATATTTCTGGGAATCCAAACGAGATTTAAAGTTGTAAATTAAATAAATTAATAATTTAATTATTAACTACAATTAAAAAGTACCTCAATTGTTGGGCCAATACGAGAAAATGATTTTGTTGTGAAATGATTTGAGATTCCCCATTCAAATGGGAGGACCACAAGGACAAGAAAATGGCCAAAAAATTTGTGGAGCATTGAATTCGAACTCTTAACAATTTAAATGTTGACATGTGACCTCCCAAATTATGAAACTATTTTCATAATTTCATGTCCAACTAATATTTTACCTTTACTGTGCATGAATTCACAAAACAAGTGAAATTTTTTCCATTTCCGCTTGTCAATCAATTTTTGAGAGCCGCTCAAAGGGTATTGACCTCAATTTCCATAAATTTTCATTGAAAAAATATGCAACGTCATCTCTGCAATATTTACACTTTTCATTTTAATTTAAAATTTAAAAAATGACTTGTGATCTCTCGAGTCCACAGTGGGAGGGCTATCATTACAAGGTGGCCATAAGTAAAATATAAAATATAAAAAGAAGGAGATACCGTAAAGTGAGTTAACTATGCATAGTGGAATTATATGACTAAACAAGAATGTGGACACATTAATGGATGCAGAGAGATGGATTATGATCATTGTTTTTTTACAGTCACGATACTTTTATAGTAAAAACATCCACTTATTTAAAAAAAGTTAACTCGTGTCTTGTTAACAGTGTTTACGGTATCTCCTATAATCCCAATGTATAATTAATTATTCATGAAACCGGGAAAGTCAGGATCACCATTTTTTTCTCAAAAAGTCTACTAAAAATAAGCTATCTAGTTATGCCAATTTCGGAATCCTGACTTTCCCGGTTTAATTTGGCCACCCCGCTCCCACTGTGTGACGTCTCAAAATGACAGATTTTAAAACAGAACTTTAATGTTGACCTTGCCATTGACCCAAGCTAAATTAAAGATTTCGATAATTAAATCAATAAAAAATTATTTTTGTTTTTGTTTAATTTTCACGCCATCTAAAAAAAAGTTAACCTTTCATTGGTTGAAGCCATCCAAAAGTTAATTAAGAGTTTGGTTTTTGACACAAGCTTAAATTTAATTTGGCGTGTAATTAAATAAATTGTCGTTATAATTATGAATTAGTTTTTAGAAAACAATTATTCCCATCAGTACATTTTGCTTAGTTAAACGCCACTCAGTTGAATTTTCAATGCCTCGGTCAAATTCACTTTGAAAGGTTCGTCAGAATTAATATTGTGTCTTGAAAAACGTGCAAGTTAATTTTTTTGAGCAATTAAAAAAACTCATTTTTAACCTAAAATTTTTAAAATTAAATTTTAAACTACTTTTCTAAAAAATATCAATTATTCCATTTCACCAACGTGTAAATTAGAAAAATGAAATATATTTTGCACAATTTTATAGTTTATCATTTTATACACAAAGAAATATTATTCACAATTGAAATAAAAAGAACACTTTAACTATAATACATAAATTGTAATTAAAAAAAAGCTTACAATTAAAATTTTGCACTTCATAATATCTCCCATAAATTAAATCCAGTCTCCACAATTAAAAATGGGAAAATATTTTTTTAACTTGGACGCCACTCACAATGGACATTCGCGACATGTATAGAACGAATCCAAAATCCATTATAGTCACTTTGTTCCCCTCAAAAAAGTAGTCAGAGATCCCAAATGATAGGTGTCTCACGTTGACCTTTGACCCAGGACAGCCATTCAAAGTCCAATATTTTACATGTTAAAGATATGGCAGTCATGTTCAGGTGCAGTGAGTGTTCAAGTCCTTCTTCAAAAATAAAGCTTTCAACAAATATCAAAATAATTTAATTTGACCTCTGGAGGTCACAGAAACTCAATTTTCACTATGACCTGAATATGAACTTTAAAGAGCAGGTCAAGTAACATCTTTCCACCAAGTTTCAGAATTTTAGGATGAAAACTTGATTTTGTAGTCCCAGTGTGAAAATGGTGTAGTATGACGGCCATGTCTTTTACATGTAAAATATTGGACTTTGAATGGCTGTCCTGGGTCAAAGGTCAACGTGAGACACCTATCATTTGGGATCTCTGACTACTTTTTTGAGGGGAACAAAGTGGCTATAATGGATTTTGGATTCCTTCTATACATGTCGCGAATGTCCGTTGTCAGTTCAATTCATCCCTCATAAAATTACAGTGAAATTTAGATGTACAGTCTCGGGTGAAGTATGGAATTGTACCGATTTAAATTTAAGGAATACCCGCCAAAAAACTTTCAATCATTGTCATCTTCGGCACATCATTTATTCGATGGGGGCTCGAGCCCCCACCGAATGCATAAAAATTATAATTTAAATAATATAAAATAATAATTTAAATAAACATTTTTAGTTTGAGCTTTAATTTTAATTACATGAGTTTATTGACAATTACATGCTGTTGATGTGTTAGAATTAATTAACTTTTAATTCGTAATTAAATCAAATTAGCCACCACCCAAAAAGCTTTGGGTCTCAAAGCCACCCCACCAGCTGGCTCCAAACTTGGCTTGGAATGGTGGGGACTTTCTGATATTTCAAATTTATGAAAAATTCCCGCGAAAATAAGAAACACAAAATCTGTGGCTAGATGTCGCCCAATACAAACACGATTCCCCAGTAAAAATGGAATAACGTTGTCACTCGGCTTGAATTCCCCATCCACCAAAAATCTTTCGGGTTTAAATTCCTCGGGGTTGGGCCAAACTCCCGGGTCGTGATGCATTGTGTACGTGTTGCAAATTAAATGAGAGCCCTTGGGAAGGGCCCACTGTCCCAATTGGAAATCTTGCACCACCTTGTGGGGAATTCCCGTAGAAGCGACTGGGGTCAACCGGAAGGACTCTTGGAGGACAGCATTCAAGTACGGGAGAAAAGGGCGATGAGTCAAATTCGGTGTTTTGTCTTTCCCGCCAACGACCCTGGCGACCTCAGCACGAACCTTGGCCTGAATTTTGGGATTCCTCACCATGTGTACAACAGCCCACTCTAAAGTAGCTGCCACGTTGGTTGACCCAACGTAAAAAAAGTCGAAGAGGCAAGCCTTCAAGTGTTCACCTAAAATAAAAATTGACCTGAGGTCATTAACTTGTCCATTTTAAATATGTTTAATCTGTGAAGACCTTTGTAAAAAACGGAATTCTTGTCTGTGACCTCATCAACTTTGTCTAGATAAGAGTCAATGTAATCCCGGGGTTGACCCTTAATAATTGACTTCTTGTGCTCCTGAATGACCTCATCCATGTAACTTGACACGTGAATGTACGACTCGCGAAATTTTTTCCAAGATGGAAGCCAAGGAACTTTTTTGGCAATATTTTCATTAAAAACAAGAAGAGGATTCAAACTCACTTGTTGGAGGAGACTAAAAAGTGCCCCCAAAATATTAAAATTGACGTCATTTTTTTAAACTAATTTACATAAAAATTATTTCATATTACCCAATGTGCGAAGCAAACATTTGAATATGCCCGCCATCCTCTTGTCTAGAAAAAGTTCTGTTAGCAATTGTAATCCAGAGGGCGTTAAAAGAGGGGACCATGAATTGTCCACTCAAAAGAAAAGGTTCCCCAGCTTGAGCATGACCCGCGAAAATTTGAATGAGTTGCTGAATCTCAACTTGGCTCAATGTACTCTCACTCTTGCCAATATTAAAATTACGAAGAGTTGAAATTGAAAATTGGCGGTGGTCCGACCAAGGCACTCCATTGGTTCCCACAATGCCCTTTGACCCCACGAAAAAAGGGTCCAGGGGAGTGACAGTTGGGCGGTCATTACATTTTACATTGGTGAACGCCTCCTTCACTAAAGTTGGGTCACTGAGGATGAAATAACTGTAATTAAAATTAGTATTTTAATTTAATTAAATCAAAGGGGAGGAGTCAGAGGAGGGGCATACCGATCAGGACCAAGGAAGACTGTGTACAATTTTCCATATTTTTTAGTCCAAGATTGAAACACAAAATGGAGATTGTCCTTGTTTTTTAATAAACTCAAAATTGACTCAAGAAGCCCAGGGCCTTAAATATAATTTGAAAAATTAATTAAATTATTAAATTAATTGACAAGATGCCGTCAAAAATTAGAGCATCATCTCACCTGGAAATTTATTTTTCCTCCCATTGGACCGAAAAATTTGCCACGTGATAAATAATAAGACACACAATATTAAAAATGAGACAAGTTCCATAATTTGAATTTTTGGAAAAAAATCAAACAAAATTCAGCAAAAAAAGGACGGTATCCCTTTTATATTATGTTGTGGGCCCAATTGACTTAGATTGTGAAACAATTTTGGGCCCATTATTTTCTAACT
>JAQIVZ010003795.1:0-12396 GCA_034700945.1 Arrhopalites spinosus
TGATTTGCACAAATTATAATTAATTATTGATTATATAGGTAACGGAATTCATGTAGAACTTTTTTGTACTTAAAACCGTTTCATGAATCTGTATAAATATAATTTATCCGCGGTGGTTGCATTTTATCCGCGGTACCTTTTATTCATCCGTGAATTGCGATTTAAAAACTGCTGTACAATTATCCGTGGTCCCTTATTTTTTATCCTGCAATTTATATTTTTCCCAATCTATTCTCCCTCTGTCTACTATAACACATTACATACATATGTAGTTCTCTATAACTAAAGTTTTCTTCAAAGTCAAAGATAGTCAATAAAAAAAATTCTCTTCTATTTTTTTTATCTCATTTTCAATAATGAACCAAAAGTTCAAGACAGAAGGGGGAGGGTAGAAGAATTTCAATGACAAATTTATTACTTTTTTTTCACCACAAAATTACTCTCTTGAGGCTCTCCAAAAAATGAGTCTATAGCTGTAAGGATCACTATCTCACCAAAGAAGAAGAAGAATTCAAGTGCATCCATTTTAGCCTTTAGCTTGACTTTAATATAAAACTTTTGGCTATGTTAGAAAAGACGAGTTTTGCACGAGCAAAAACATAGACAATGAAGATGTACATATTTAGTATAATAAGTCCACCTCCCCTTGTATTATTTCAATATTTTTTTAAATATTAAAGCAATAAAACCTATAAATTATCAACCTAAAAAGAATATTATACATAGCAAAGTATCTTTATGTACATATTTTATACCTAGAAAAAAACAATAGGGAGGCTCATCATTTCTGGCCAATTTTAGCTGAGTGACTATATATGTAGAGATGAGTTTTTATGATGAAAGGATGTATAAATTCTACATTTTTATCTGTAGATTTCAAGACAAAAAAAAGGAAAATTGTTTTTAGGGAGGAAAAAAAAGACGCTGGTTTACTGACAATGATAATATTTTTTTGTGTCTTTTTTTCAGATATCAAAATTGCGATCCCAGTTGAATGACGTTCATAAACAGATGGCTGATGTTGAATGTTCCAATGGAATGCTACGGGAAGAAGTTCTTTATCTAGAGGTACAAAAATCAGACTATTTTACACAATGCAAATGAATACAGTCATGTCCATCTTCTACATATAAATTTAGAGAGAAAAGTTTGTATGCCCTCAGCTTTTTATCTTTATTGTTACTCAAAAAAACCACGAGCTACCATCACCCTCAATTCACTTGTTTTTCCTTGTCTTCACGCTGTGAAGAATGCAGAGCATCTAAAATTCTATTTACATTTTGATGGGTGCATGCGGAAAAGATGGATATTTGACTCAAAACACGTACATAATTTAATCACCAAAAATTTTTCATGATTTAGTAGGACTCGTTTTCACGCATTTTCTTTATTACCCCTATCCCCCATGCCTTATATATGAACATCTCCATATATATATATATATTTATAGGTATATATATATATATAAATTTTGATCGTGTACAATGTATCCCAATATCATCAGCATGGTCCCTTTCATTTTCTACTCGATACACTTGTAAAAATTGCATCTTCACTTGCCGTTTACAAGTGCATGTACGTACAGATACAGATAAATGTAGAGACTTTGAACGGATATGAGAAAAAGAGAGAGAGAGAGAAATCAGAGACTGACCGTACAAATCATTTTCTTGTCATTTTGTACATTTTTTACTATCTCTCTAGGCAAAAAGAATCAGATTCCCTTTAGTCTTGTTCTCTCTCAAGTTTATTTTGGGCCAAAAATTTTTTTGTGGTTAAAAAAATCGTGATGAGGTTGGGACTCATCTATCTCTGGCATCTACTGTGTAGACTCATTATGAATTATTTAGGAGAATCAAGTAAAGAAAAGGAATGCGTTTTGTTGTAACAATATATTTTATTTTCATTTTTTATTCTTTTGAAACATGAACATTGTGATAACTCTTTTTTTTCTTTACAATGTAACAAATAAACGTGGAGCATGTACGATTTTTATGGTAGTGACACCACAAGTACAGATACAGACAAAATATTTTTACTAAGTGAGCAAGAGAGAGAGAGAGAGAGAAGATAAGAATAAAGATTCACTTTACATCTCTAATTTTACATTCAAAACAAGGGCATCAAGGCCAATGTACACATGGGAGAGGATTAAAGATTCATAGAAGACAGCTAATACATCATTCTTAGTTTAATTAAATAGAGCATTAACTTTTAAATTAATTTATAGTCAGTCTATTAACTATCCAACTAACATTTTTTAACTCTCTCTCTTTCTTGTGTGTTTACACCTCCACTGTATTGATTAGTTTATTTTTAGAAGGCCACAAAAATTAATTTTGAGCTATGTCTATCTATAGTAATCCACTAACACACACACACACAGAGAGAGAGAGAGAGAAAGTATATTTACAAACAGAAAAAAGAGGAGAAAAATAAGGAAGGAAAATCTTTATTAAGAAAATTTTGCGCATAATTCTTAATGAAGGATATTACATATCTAAAGACACACTAATAATCTGTACTAAGAACTAAGCAGGTGTCGGAGAATACTTTTTTTGCAACGGCTGCACAAAGAAGCATCTTTCCGATGAAGGAAGAGAGGGGGGGGGAGATAATGGGAAGAGATTAGAAAAGATGTTGTTCCACGATAACACAGTTTTGTTGATGCAGATGACGACTCTCGTGTTGAGTGAGGGTGGGCCATGGTGTCACGTTCTACTATGGATAGATAATTTATTACCAATACGAATACTACTCTTATGTAACACTACACACTCAATCCCCTTAGGTAAGATAATGGTTCACTATATGAAAATTTGAAGAAGAAGAGAGACAAGACAAGAACAAGTTAGGAAGCAAATGAACATGCTCTCTATCACCTTTTGATAGATTGTATATAGTAATACATAATAATATTAAGTTGTGTTTGAAACCGGCTTATGGGGAATCTATGCAGTAAAGTGATGCAAAATCGCACCTTGATTTCACCTGAGTGAATTCAAGAAGAAATAAATCTCCGTTAGATTTCATTCCCTCTCTCTCTGTCTTAGGTCTTGAGCCGAGGTCTAGTCACTTTAATATATTATAGGGAAGGAGAAGAAGAAGCTCAGCTGATGGCATGGCACTACTCGTTTTTTATACTTTGTACACACACACATAGGGAGAGTCTTCCTGGTCAACAAGAAATTTTAACTTCTTTGTGTCAGTAGCGCAAAATATAATAGAATGCATCATTATTCTTACTATTTTTCTTTATTACTTTGTATCTCCTCATGTTATCCAAGTAATGGCCTGGTATTGTGAGGAACAAAAATTGTTTATTTTTTGTGTCCCTCTCTCTCTGTCTGTACCGTACATCCTCATTATTTTGTGCGCTCATTCATGAGGGATAATTGGTATTAGAATCAAATTTACAATTTAATACCAAAGTCCATCGGACTTTAATTGTTTCTCTTGTTTTTTTGAGATTCAGGATTTTCAACAAAAAAATTTAACTATTCTCTATTCCACCCGTCATAATATAATCATATTCACACTTGATTCTCTTTTTTTGTGTGTAATTTATGGTTGTATGGGTGCTGAAATTGAGGATGATGATGGTTTGTAGCTGGTAAAATTTGATATTAAAGTAGCAGGTGATTTATTGAGATGAGAATACATAATAAAATAAATGACTTTCATGTCCCATGTCTCATTTCATAGTTAAGTTCACTCGTACCTGTACTTTACACTTTACTATACAATTTGTATGACTGTACCTGTACATATATTACAAATATTGTAAGTCCTATTGATGATATGAAATATGTAAGGAATTATACAAAATAATTCAAAGACAATTTGGCCAAACCATTTAATCAACTCGTCGACTGTGTTTCACGTTCATTGGAGTATGAAATTGGGGGAGTGGAGTGGATGTGGGTATTTGTATTTAATGAATAAGTTTTTGTACGGATTGTAGTGTACATTGTGTGTGTTATGTTTAGTGATAAGCAGGTAATTTTATGAATTGAATTGAATCAACTATATATAGAGTGATAGGTAAACTCAATTAAATTTCCAATTTAATCAAGCTCTAAGAGCTCTCTCTCTCTCTCACCCTATTCTCCACTAACTTGGGATCCATGTAATTCCATTTGTTTCACCCTTTCACCACTACCCAAAGAGAGAGAGAGAGGGGAGTAACATTACATGTACTGGAAAATTAGGGAATGTATTTCCATTTTCCCAACCAAATCTAATGGAAAATACATAGACTAGGAGAGACGTGAGCGTCTCAGATTGTTTTTATAGTCGAAACCTCCCAATGGACTCTCATCTCATGACTATGTATCCGGCATATTGTATTGTGCATCCACATCAGTTCATTGAGACCAAGGCGGGCGAAAAAGAGTGGACTTTTTATTTTCTTATTAGTCTTTCAGAGAACCACAGAATTGGGATTTACCAAAGGCTTTGTTTTTTTTCAAGCCAAAGAGTGAGGGATGGGTTTCTATATAGACACGATATGTGTCTAGTTAAAAATTTGTGTCTTATGTCTTGTGTATCACATACACAGAGGAAATGCTTTCCCCAACACACACACTTTGTTTTGATTTCATTGTGTTGGTTGCAAGAGAGAGAGAGAGGGAAAGTAATCTGGAATTAAGGGATGATTCAAGAGTAAATCTAAAATCTTACTGACCAACTGAATAGAATGTCACAGGTTATAACCCTTAGAAGAAGGAATAGAAGAATTGACTAGATTCTTTTCTCTCGCTAATGCTTTCCCCTAATTTAATTTACTTTTGTGCTCTTTCTTATATCTACAACCAAATACTATACTTTTTTTGTTCTCTCTCTCTCTATATATATATATATGATAAAAAAGAAGGGGACATTTGAGTATAGTGAGAATGTTTCATCTTGCGTGTATTCAAGATAAGAAAGCCCTTTCAGCTTTTCTCTTGTATATAATTCCAGTTAAAAAAAAAGAAATAGAGAAAAGTTCATGTCAGGGTTGGAGGTTGGAGATGGAGACAAGTTTGAAAATTAAAGTGGTTTGTATGTACATGTATGATTAAATTTTCAGAGAACATTACAAGAGGCAATGGAGAGAGCCAGTTGTTTGGAGAAGACAGTTGGGAGTCTCACAGGGGAATTGGGACAACGTGAAGGAACTATTGAGACTCTCCAAAAGGAACTGGAGACTTGGAATGGACCACAATCACCCACTATCATGCAAGAAAATCTTGTCGTTGCTTCAAATGATTTGGATATTTTTGCTCAAAATGAGGGCGGTCTCTTTGGTGTGGATAGAGATATTAAGAGAATTGCCTCCCAAATTCAGGTACCCTTTAACCCAAATTTTTTTTATATTTTATAAATACTAACTATTATGACCATTTTTTTTAATTTGCTTCACCATCAACAAAAATCCCAACAAAATAATATTGTGTGCTACTACTGCTGCGCTCTGTTTGTTTTTTGTCTTGTGACAGTCAATGCTAAATTGCTCAATTTTTGTGTTATGTCATGTCATACAATTTCTTGTTAACCCATGGCCATAGTGTAATCTTATTTATATTTTTTTGTAAAAAATTATGCAACAACTTTTAATCATTAACTTTCCCAATGTGGCTTTTCTTCCAAAAGATGCCAAATAGAAGAGATTATGGTTTTTATTGTAGAGAGAAAGACCCAAACTATAAAAATTTGTAGAGTTTTTTTAACTTTGAAAGAGGAAAAAAATGGGATAAATATGCACACAAAAAAGAGAAAGAGACTTCGATCGTACTTAACCCCTACTTACAAGACTACTATAATACTACTTTTACAGAGTTGCTGCAGAGAGAGTTGTAAAAGTTCATCTAAAAAGCTAACCGAAGTTTCTGAGCAACTAAACACATTAACCATGATGTTGGGAGGAGGTTCACCAATGGATCGTGTTATTAATGGGGTTAGAAAAAGAAAATTTAAAATCCTCTAATCTTTAATTTTCTCCACTTTTTTTTATTATCTTATAAAAATCTTCCCTTTTTTTTCTCTCTTCGTATTTTCTTTATTCTCAAAGACATTTTCCATTTCCTTGTATATCTAATGTAGTCTTCACTTAAATACAGATTTTTGAGGATTGTAATGATAATATATACGGCAAAGAGGAGGAGGAGGGTAAAGATTACAATTTGGTGGTGAACATGTTAGAAGAAAAAAAAGTTTAGAAAACCCAGCTCCTGCTCCTAACTCTCCTAACTCCCCAAAGCTATGTATCACAAAAACTTGTTAATGGGTCATCACATGTTGAACTTGCACAAGCGGCAATTACCTTATGTCCCGTTTTAAATGAGATGCCCCATGTTCTGACCTTTTAATGAGTTATCTATTCAATTTTTAATCATCAATTATTATTATTTTATAATATTATATTATATCATCAACTCTCCGTAATAATAATCAAACCCAACTTGGGTCCAAGTTTTAATAGATTATCACTTCTCTTCTCTCTCTCTATCTTTGACTTTGGCTTCTTTCTTTTTTCTTTTGCCTATTAAGTGAGTCGTGTGAGACGTGATTCATTTATAATGAGATTTATTTAAACTAAAACACGTAACTGCCATGAATAATTAATCATTTTTTAATATTTTAATTGTTTTATTTCTCTACTTCTTTTCTTCTTCTTCTTGTCTTTCTAGTTATTATGTAATTTTTAAAACTTGAAAAACTTTTTCATCTTTTTTTTTGTTAAGCTTGACCTTGTCTTTTTTGCTATTTGTTTGTTTCGCAAAATTTTTAAATGTTTTGTTTATTTTTACTAATGAAATAATTGTTTAATTTTTGTAATCAATAATTCAATGTAGGATTCCACGGGCTTTCCTGAACGATTGTCTCGATGTGAAAGTGATGAATGTTTATCACGTAGCATGGTATTAATTTTTAATTAAGATAATTAAGTTGTTTTTTAATTATATTATTATTTTTTAAAAAAAAATCAATGTTATACAATAGGGAGTAAATACCATGACCAAGGTTGCAAAAAGGGACTGTAAAGATGACATGACTCCAGTCAAGGAAGTCAATGAGGTCATTTCTGCCAAAAGTGAGGATGAAGTTGATGAAGAGGTAAATTTAATTTATTTTTATATTTAATTTTTTTACTAATATTGTAAATTAATTTAATTAAAGAATGACTCATAAGTTTTTTAAAAAATAAACTACAAATTTAATTGTGGTGACAATGATTAATTTTAATTAAAATCAAAATAATTACCTGTATAACATATTTATTTTTTAATTGGTTTGGTATTGATTTTGCTAACCCTGATTATTTTTTTTTGCTTTATTTTTTCCCCTGATCATTAAAATTGGTTAAAGGATGGTCAAATTAAGTGTTTAAAATCAAAAGTGAGTCAATTGGAAGAACGTCAAAAGGAATTACGGGAGAGTCATTTAACAGAAAATTCTTGGTACAATGCAAGATGTCGTCAAAAAAATCGTTTAATTTTGGTTCTCTCTCGAAGAATTGCTCATGTGAGTGTAACAGACAAAGAAGGAATCTTTTTAGACACGATCATCAATGAAATTGGACAATTGGAGAGAGAGCGTGATCTTTGGCCTCCAACAATTTATCAACTTGATACATCTCAAATGCCAAGAGATCCACAACAAGTTAATTTGAATGAATTGGATTTTACCTGTGAATCTCTTTGCTTATTTCTCAATTATGAGAGGAATAGAATTATGGTGAATTAATATTTGTTAAACAATTAATAAATTCTTAATCAATTACTTCTAATCTTTGACAAAGCTTTCAAATTAATTACTCAACTCAATTTTTTTAATTTTTTTAAAAAATATTAATAATTTCAACCATAAAAAATAAATAGTCTAACTTTTAGAAATTAAATTAAAAATATTACAGAGAATAGTCGAAAGTGCATTTCAAGAAGGAGGCATGGAGAGTCCGCTGGACGGAACTGATTTTATAGAAGAGTTGGAACAAGAATTAGAATTTAAAATTTGTCGGAAAATTGCTGAGGATGCTCTTCTAGTATCTTGGACCATTCCAGATAAATATTCCATGGAGAAAGTGGACGGCTATGAGGTTTGTCCCTTTTTTCTGTTTGTTTTTTTTCTTCTTTTTCTTGTTACGAGAGATTCTCCACATGCCTCTTTTTTATCTTCAGTCTCTCCAGCTACTTTTGTGTACTACTATTCTATATGCAGTATCAAGAAGAAATCTTTCTTGTTTAATCCCTTCAGAATCAAAGACATTTATTTTTTCCAAGATGCTTTCTCCCAAAAAAGATAAAAATCTTGTTATTTACATTTATTTTTTTATCTCCTTATTTTTCTAATTATGTTCCCAACTGAAATACTTTTTTTTAACAAATTTAAATTGTTTTTACTTTTCTGATTTACATTTTAGTAAAATGTTAAATCTTAATTTTTTTTTTATAAAATTCATACTCAATTTTCAAAAATATTTCCCAACTTGTAAAAAGTAGAAAAACGTGTTCACTGTTCAAAAGTTACTAGTAAAAATTTAACATTTCCAAAAAATCAAGTGAGTAATTTAATCCATTTGACACGTGTCCAGAGCCACGAGAGTGGATATCCAGAATGTTGAGAGAGAGAGAGAGAGAGAGAGAGAGAGAGAGAGAGAGAGATTTTATATAGTTAATATCCCTGGACAATGTAGAAAAAAAGGACTCTTTTTTTATGATCTTCGATAATTCTTCCATGTCCCACTGGTCTCATTTAATGTGTCAACTTTGTCTCTGATATTCTTTTGACTGGTTGTAGATATCCGTGAATGGGCACATTTTTCTACGAATTCGGGACTCTCAACGATACAAAGTCGTTCTATTTGGATTGGATCTCAGTCAACCCTGTCATCTAAGTTTGAAATGTACTGGAGCAACTCTTCAAGAATCAACTCTCACTTACATTGCCTGATTCTAATTTCCTCATTTCACCAATTCAAAGACATTAAAACAGTCCTCTACATTAAATTGGAATGGACACCTCACCCATGACCCCTTGAGAAGATTGGAGATAAAAAAAAATTAATTAAAAATAATAAGTCTCCCATTCTTCCAATAAATCCCCCGATGCAAACTTTCCCCAACGAGAAAAGACAGAGAGTCTGTGTGTTTGTGGCTGTAATGTTAAAGATTTTACTTAAAATAGAAAAAGCCAGAGAAAAATTGTTTAAATTATGAGTCTCTACAATATACAATTCAAATGTATTAAACGGCTAATATTAAATAATAAAAAAAAATGCCAAATAAAAAAAAGATACATTACTTAGCCTAAATACAATTTGAATTTTATACAAAGAGAAAGCTACGAGTACATAAAAATTAATATATATTTTTTTTTGTTTCTATCGACATATAACAGATATGACGAGGTCATGGAACTGAAAAAATATATAAAGACATGTTAAAATGTGAAATAATAATATAAATGTATTGTGTTTTTAAAAATGATAAAAAATTGAATAAAGAAATAAAAATGGTCCTTTTTACAACAAAAAAAATAATCTTCTTTTCTTTTTTGAGAGAGTACGCAGTTCGCAAGAGTGGAAAAGAGATTTCTTTGTCATAGCATTGTGTATATATTGCCATCATTAATAAAGCTTGCGTGTCTATACATATACATACCTCTGTGAGTGTGTGTGGCTACAAAATAGACATAAATCAATCATAAAAAGGTCTTGATGGTAGTGCTAGTGGTGAGAGTAGACTCTACTCTTTGACTGAGGTTGTACATTGATCATTCATTATATCCAAAAGAAAAAAAAACCATGAGAGAAAAAAAAATGATCTTAATAGGTTTCTATACATGTAATATTGTACACACACTACAGACTTGACAGGACTTTTGATGCATAAGCATAAGAGAGAGAGAGACCCAAACTGTCAAAGAATTTCTTTCCACAAGGGTTGAAGAGTAAATGGTTTTCCTAGCCAATTTTTTTTTTCTTTTTGCTTTCTAGTCTTAACTGACGGGGACAGAAGAGAGAAAAAGTAAAGGGGCACAAAAAAAGGACCCAATCATGCAATGGGTTTATGGATTTACTGCTGTGTTTGTGAACTAAAAGTGTGAACCTATTTATTTGCCAATCACTACTACTAATGTACTACTACATATATATGAAAGATAGTCCATATAATTCTTTTTGTCATAAGCTCCTTATTCAACCTTTAACCCTTCATAACCATGAAATTACTGTCGGAGAAGTTGTTTTTCTGATACAATAAATAATAAAAATTATTGTGTGATTACAAGAGAACATTTTTTTTGTCCAGACAGACGCCAGCTTTTTTTAAGGAGTTTCGATTGTGAGCAAATATTTAGCTAATAGATGTACGAGTACATGTACACGTGTACAAAATACAGAAATTTACTTATTACGAATGCAATCAATAATAAATACTTGTGCATTATTTTAGTAATGCAAATTTTTTGAGACTTGTTGAAATACAATTTTTTTATTAGCTTGTAAATATTTACTGCAGTAAATTCTTATTTTTCATAAAAAAATGTTGAGATACAAGACAAACTACAAATATTGACAAAAAAAATTTTTGGGGGGTCTTTTTTTGAAGAAATATATTAATGTAATAGATTTTAGTTTTGAATCAATAAATCACTATATAAAAAATCTATTTTTATTCTTCCTCTCTCTCTTTCTTAAACATGGACAAAAGACTACGATCAATCGGAGGTGAAGTGTAGACTACCAACACAAAAAAATAATTCTGAGAAGGTTGAAAACGATTTTTTTAAGTCTTTGTTGTAAATAAATAAAAAGAGAAAAATATAGCAAAAGCTTTCAACTAAAAATCTTTGTAAATGTTACTGCCTACTACGATGTACTACAAAGTACTCGTATCATAGAATTTTTTTTGTATTCTTAACATTTTTGACTAAAGGGTTTTTTTACTACAATATCAAATGTAGCCATTATTAAAATAGTCATTGGCATTTCATGTAGAGAAGAAAAGCACGTTTTGAGGTCACATTTATATATTTTGTCCTTTTAGAATAAAATTGATCATTATTTTTAATCAACAAAAACTCTCACACTCTCGACAATGGACATTTTATGTCAGTAGAAATACAAAAGGAGAATATTTTAATTTACAAAACAGCAGCTAATAAATGAAATGGTAACATACTTTGATTTTAATTTTAATAGAGAATGTCAATTGTTCATTCCATCAACAAAATGTGTACACTGCACAGCTTCATGGAAGAGTCACATTTTCGTTGCACAGGTTTTGAAGGGTTGCAGAGAAAGAGAGAGAGGGGGGGGGGGGATTATGGAGGTAAGAGACTCGTGTAATTTGGTTTTGGAATGCCCTAAGTAACTTGTCAGTTTATTTCCTTGGAGAGACAATCTCGGGTATTGTGGACGGGATTGTTGAGTTTTCAAGATGAAAAGCCTGTGGTAGAATTACCTACAGGAGAGAACAGAGAAAATAACCCAAAATACAAATACAAAGTCATGGGAGATGGAGAGTTGACAAAACAACACTAGAAAGACAAAAGGAGAGAGAGAGAGAGAGAGATTTTGAATGTTAGAAGTGAGTGAAAGTACCACAATTTTCAACGTCATCTCTCTCTCTCTCTCTCTCTCTCTCTCATATCGATTGATTTCTTAATGAACATGCATTATGCATCTACTTGTGTTTTCTATGGCAAGGACAAAGAGAAGACGCAGACGAGATGAACATTTGAGTTGTAAATTAGTTGCATAAAATCTACCTTATTTGTTTATTTACCCATCAAATTTAGAATTCCGAGTCACAGTTTCAACTCCTTTACTTTGAATCTCATCTCTCCTCTCCTCTCATCTTGTTTTTGTCATTTCATTATTTAAATATAGGATCAGTGTACTAATTTAACACTCTTTGCTACTCCTATCATCATTTTCTCTACCATCTGTACCGTAAGTAGAATTACATATGTACTTGACAAATAGTATAATCTGTCGATCAATTAATCCATAAAATGTGGCTTGTACTCATGTCTCATACCCATACATACGTAAGTAAGTCAATAGCAAACACAAACTTTTATTTGTATTTGATACAGATCCCCTATCATACTTTTGCCTTGAGATTGAAGTCAAAGAGAAGAATTTATTTTTTCAAGAAAACTTTGACAAGGATTGTGATTAGAAAAAAAAATCCTTCTTATGGTAGACGTACTTAATCATTAGCCTCCATCTCCATCTCATGGAAACATTTTATCGTTTATTTATTTCCTATTTAGTATTTACACACACACACACACTCACTGACAAGGAGTAGGTTCCACCCTAAGATTTGAATTTTCAACTTCTGATGACTGTTTCCGACGTAAAAAATGTGTAGAATCCGAATCCGTCGTCAAAAAGTGGTG
>JAQIVZ010003796.1:0-12391 GCA_034700945.1 Arrhopalites spinosus
TTGGAATAATGAGTGAATGCATCTGTATGCTGAAAGAATTTTTTCAAAATTGCCATGGGTGCGCATACAGAAAAATACGAAAACTGAATTTTAGAAATGCATTTTTAGTCAAAAATTGTGGTGGGAATTTTAAAATTTTAAAAATCCCGTCAATGAATAGAAAATTACGTTGATGGTGACCATAGCTTAAAGCAAATAATTCCCGCTGGAATGCACAATTTCTTTTGGTGGGCCAGTGCTACCGGAAGTGAATAAAATAAATAAGGGGTCATTGCTCTCTACATACTCAATGATGTCCTTGACCCCGCTAATGTTCAAATCATGAAGAAATAAATCCCGCGGAGATTTCATTGCACAATTATTTTGCACACCATCTGCCGAGTGAACTAAAACTTTTTCTACGCCTGGACATGATTTTAATGCTTCATCAACGATATTCTTAATCTCCAATTTACGGCCTCCTCTCACTGCAATGTCTCCTGTGATGATGATTTTGGCGCCAGCTATTTGAATATAAACTGCTGTCAATTTAAAATGTCTCAATTTAAGTGAATTATTTTAAGGTACCGACCATCTTTGATTCTTTAAGCAAGAGACTCGGCACTGAGACTGGCAAAGACAACAGAATGGATGGCGCCTAATTTAAAAAATTCACATCTGCCTCAATTTAGCTTTGACCTATGACATGACATACCAATGCATGGCCAAGAGGAGGGCCATAGTAGTGGGACTGTTTGTCATATAAAATACAACTCGGTCACCCTTCTTGACATTTCCAACCTGACAAAATTCAAGATGGCATCAAAATAAAGCACGGGACTTTAAAAATGTTTCCATACAGTGCGCAAAATAGCCGCATATTTTTTGACCAAAAATCACCTGTCATGACATTTGTGAAGGGGGTGTGCCAGCCAAGTCTTGAGGATAATACTTTCCAAAATATTTCTGGCTGGTAAGTTATTTAAAATGGGTCATAATTATTGTGCCCCCTAGAAACAATGTTCGGCCCCCTAAAAAGTAATATTTCTCCTTCTAATAATTTTACTCCTAAAAATACTGTTTCTCCCCCTAAGTTTTAATTTATTAATGTTTAATGTTTTTCCCCCTAGAAATCATAATTGTCTCCCTAAAAAATATTTATGATGCCCCTAATGATTTTTAGGGGTAAAATGATTAAGGGCATAATAAATATTTTCTAGGGGGACAATTATGATTTCAGAGGGGACATTTATGATTTTCAGGGGTAAAATCATTAGGGGCATCATAAATATTTTTTAGGGGGACAATTATGATTTCTAGGGGGAAAAACATTAAACATTAATAAATTAAAACTTAGGGGGAGAAACAGTATTTTTAGGGGTAAAATTATTAGGGGGAGAAATATTACTTTCTAGGGGGCACTATAATGTTTTCCCATTTAAAATTTAAATACAAAATTTTGGAAAATTGCAAAAAAACATGACAAAAATAATGGCTTACTTTTTCTAAACTAAATGTATACAAATCTTGATAAGATTTTATATTGGGATTCATCTGACTCACTTCCGGCATTGGCGTGGATAAATAGTTTCTTGTATTCACAATCCTTTTTAAATTATTTAGCACCATGATGAACAAGTGGTTAAATTGGTGATTAAAAACATTTTTAAAAATAATTAAATTATTTCCAAGGCGCTAAATTCTATAGATTCAAATTCAGCGCCTTGATTATTTCCAGCTTTTTTTTCAAAAATCCTTTCAAAATACAATTACAAGTTGAAAAGTAACTACATTTCGGTGCCGTGCTTATTCAACGTCATTCAAATAAAGGCGCGCACAGCTGTGTCGACAAAATTTCAAACATTTGGAAAAATTAAATAGCGTTGATAAGTACAATGTAGATACAAGACGAATTTACATGACAACAATTATTTTTTTGTATTTTACATGTAAATACAAAGTTCCATGTGACCAATGATAGCTCTGATCTCTCACCATGTTCATGATCAACCCACTCACCAAATTTTTAAGCTCATATTTCTACACCATTAATTCGCGCATTAATTTTTTAATTGCCTGCCACAATTGTCTCACCTTCTTAAATTCCCGCCAGGTCTTCAGTGCTACCCTTTTCATTTTGTAGTAAATTAAATGTCCAAAACACCAAACCAACTCCAGGGCCCCCACTACCCCAGACAAAACGGAGAAAATAAGGAAACACTGAAAAATTAAATGGACATCTGAATTGCCCAATCCCAAATCTTCGTACTCCTTGACCCCATTCTCTTTCTTAAATTGAAATTTTGCAAAATAAATAAATCCTCGATATCGAATTTCATCCCACTTCTCCCACAGTCGGTACAACCCACTTGTCATCAGTTTAGCCATCCGCTCCTTCGTGACCCTGGGCTTTCGTTTACTCAATTCTCTTATGACCCATCCTTTCTATACACCGAAAGAGTCGTCACTGCTGAATTTGTTTCTGCTGTGGGCAAAATGAATGACGTCCATCAGTTTTTGGCGCCGTATCTCCCTCGTAAAAATGTTCCAGTACAATTCAAACACATCCGCCTTCATTATGAGGACGCTACGGGGGTGGAGCAAAGTTCTCTGAATGAGCGCTGGAATTTCTTGAAAGCAGATTGTGGTGGTGGCATACATGTGTTCCAATAAATTCAAATATTTTGTACATGTCAAGATGGCACCACAATCCTTCTCGTTTGTGGATTCCTTTTCATAAATTAAGTCAACACATTGTGAGATACACTGATGAAAATATGATTTAAAATAAAATTCTTTGAAATTAAAAATATTTTCGTAAAATTCCCCTTTTTCAATCCACTCATAAATACGTCGCTGATAATTCCAGAGATTTTCTAAATTAAAAATATGGGGTTTCACATGGGAAACTTCCACTTCACTAAAACAATGACGGTGACCCAGGTCACTGTAGTCAATAAAATCAATCTCCCTTTCTTGATCTTCTGCATAAAACTGTAGAACATGGGTCCACTCTGTGACGAAGGGGTAAGGTAAGGCGAGGTCAGAGTATATTACGGCACTATATAAATTGAAGAGGATAAAAAATGTGACCAGCCAAAGCGCGAATAAAATTTTGAATCGGTTCATTTTTTCTCTTTCTCTCTCACTCTCCATTTCATCTGCTGATTCTTTTTTTAAACATGGCGGCTTCACTTTCTCACTTTGTTCCATGAGAATCCCAAAAAGCCAAAAAAGAATCTCGCTTAAATTATGAGCCAAAAGATGGAGACTCCACTTAAATTTTTGGGTCGATAAAATGAAAACAAGAGGGCAGTAGTGAGGGTGGCGAGGACGGAGAGGGAGAAAAAAAGCCAAGTGGGGGAGTCAAATGAGCGTGTGTAGATTTGAAGGGGCGTTTGAAATTGCTTAATTGAAAAAACCCGGTCAGTCGTGATGAAACTGTAACCAATCCTTGAAGTCATGAACCAGAAGAAACTGGTCACAAAGTCACGTGGTGGACTGGTAAACTCAACATGCCATTTATTAAAAGTGGGCTCAAAATTTTCTAGCCATATTTTGTATTCCTCTTTGTTGTTTGTGGTGATGAGAGTGGCATTGAGGGTGGACAAGATGGAGCCAATCGTGGCTATTTGAAGTGACACATGACCTTTCTCCCCCTTCGTGAAGGGTGATTGATCTTTCAATTTAATTGGCAGCACCTCATTGTTTGAATCTTTATTGTAAAATCTAAAAGTCTCACGCGGTAATTGTCCAATTTTATTTTTAATACATTTTTGAAATTTTGGATAGGGCGCCTGGGCTAAATCGGGACAACGAATTAAATCTCGCCTCCTCCTCCCATGCAGACTCACCCACCAGCCTTCGTCAATAAGTCTACTTTGGGCGGGAAAATTAAATTTAGTGTCATCTCGAGGGTTAATTTGAAGAAACAAATAAACTCGAGATTGGATGGCCCAGTCATAAGATTGAGAGAGGGATTCAAGGAATGAATCAATTTTGAGTGCTTTCTTGTGACTAACGAAAATTGTTTGGAAAAGTCTCAGATATTGGGCATGTTGAAGTGATTGAATCGTCTCAAAAATGGCCTGAAGCATAGGCCGGTTAAATATTCTCTGAATTAAAATTATTGAAATGTATCCCCTCAAATATTTTCCATTGAAAATGATTTTTTCTTATTGTTGAAACGTAAAATAATTGTCTGAATATTGAATGCCCCTATTTAATGGATGAGCTCCGATCATGACTGGTGACCCTATTTCTCGATATCATTGTCTAATTTTCTGTTCTTTGCAGAGACCCACTTGGGCTTTGTTTTCTGGTTGGGGGGGGGAGGGGGTCAACTCGTAGGCGTCTTTTGTGAGGGAGACGTTGAGAATGAGGACGAACCAATTGAGAGACAAGTAGCGGATTATGCCCTCTTGTAAATTGACCCCTCTGACCTTGACCATTTTTCCCATTTTGAGATGCTCTGACCCCCATGATACCAAGATGGTCATATTGAGAATGAAGAGAAGGAGAATTGTAGAGTGGGAATGAAATTGATCCATAATTAAATTGAATGTTCAAATTTTTTTTATTGGAAAAATAGTATTGTGGTTTAATATTTCCAAATTAGGGAAATTTCAAAAAAATCACTTACTCCACAGAAAATTTGAAAGAGAAAACATGAAAGAGAAAAAATGAAAGTCAGGAGTTGAAATATAAAAATTAGAGTGAATTTAACGGAAAAGTATTTTTGATTTTTAGAGGGAACAGACCTCAAGGAATGAAGGAACCTCCCAGTTTTCATTTTTTATTTGTACACAACTCAAAACTAGGTGTTTCTACTTGACAAAATACACAATTTTCTACAGGCATGAGAAGCACGAAAATCAAATATGAAAAACCTTTTAATGACGTTTTCATTTATTTTTTTGTTTTAAAACCAACCAAACACCACTTTATAAAAATCGATTGGCTGTCCATCAACTTAATGTACACGTAAAATTAAATTTTAATTTTATTTATCCATCATTTTATCAATATCATTTTACCAATAAATGTAGAATGCACTATCTGATAGAGATCTCAGTTAAATTAACTGAGGTAATGTTTTGTACAATTTTGAAAAATTTAAATTAAATATGGTGATTTCAATTTAATTGTACATTTTAAACACAATAAAATCCCCAGAAAAGAGGCGCGATTGGAGAAAAATAATGGGGGTTTTTCAGTAAATAATGTTTGGTAAATTTTTTTGTGGTAAATCTTTTATTATGTATTTCCAAAAAATTAACGAATTGACACTTTGCTCATTGTGCAAAAAAATGAACGCTGATAGTCAATTTGCAAATAAAGGTAAGTCGGACTGCCATTTCAATTCTCATTATTGAAATGATGACACATTGATCATATAGGATGAGTGACACTTTTGTTGAAATCGTTTTTTCAAAAATAAACAAAGACAAAATTGTCTACATGTCTGCCATTTATTTTCTTTATTCAAAAAATTATTTTTACAAATTTTAAGCAAAAACATTTACTTACATACTTTGAAAGTTAACAATAACATGATTTTATGCGCAAAAAAATTTACCATTTGTCAAAATGTGACTGACATTTGAAAAATGTAGACAAATGTTGAAGGACAGAATTATTGACGTCAATTTAATATTTTAAAAACATTTAATTGTCTCGTACAAATGACACTGATTTTTCCTATTCTATGAAACTGGGTACATATAACATATAAAACGAAATCACAATTAAACTTTATTCTTAAACATTTTAAAAATTGTAATTGTTCTTTTTATCTCATAAAAATAAAAAATTTTGACTTTATTCTCATAAACTAGACACTTGTATTGACTTTTACTTTTGTCCTCAACTTTTTTCATTTTGCTCCCATTTATTGAGTGCTGTCAGTGCATTAAATGTTTTGTCAAAATTTTGAATATAAAATGAGCCAATTAATTTTAAAGAATCACAATCAATTTGCTTTCGAGTCAAGTTAAAAAAATATAATTTGAGTAGTCAAAAAATGGCTGGTAAAATTTTGATTCCCTTTTTGTGCCTCATTTTGGCTCTCTTCATTTTGGCTGTTCAGGCTGCTCCAGCTGGGGTGAATTTTGGTAATAAATTAAAATAAATAAAATGGATTAAAATAAAAAATTAAAATTAATTACAATGGATAATTAAAACTAAATAATTGGTATATTTTCTTTCTGAATACTTGCAGGATGAGCCAAAGGAGGAGAAAATATTTTGGCCTTATGCTAAACAAGTGAATAGCAATGTCATGCTTTGCAATGGACTGGCAATCATTCGTGGTACCTGCACGCAACCCACAACTGCAACTACTACAGCAACTACAACAAGTACAGCAGGAAGCTAAAAAAGGGTTAAATCGACAACTAATTTCGGTCCACCACGTGTCCACCCAACTTGATACTATTTAGTTTGTTTTTAAAAATAATATTTAAATTGTAAATTCGAATTTTTTTATTTTCTCCAAATAAAAACTTTTAATTTCATTCAGCACTAATTTTTTCATTTGAGTTCACCTATACCTCCTCAAATTGTTCTTGTTAAAATTGAATCATAAAATTTTAAACTCAAATGTATACACTTTGTCCTTTCTAGTATTCGTGTTAAATATAAATTATAATTTAGTTAAATTAAATTGATGAGTTTAATTATTGAATCCAATTTTTGAGATTCTTAGAAATAGGGTGTCCATTCATCTTTGTAAATCTTAGTATTTAATTTTTATTGCCGAGACTTCATTACAATAAAACATTTGGTTTACACTACAAAATTCACAAATCGATTCACTATCACCGTGTATTTTTGTACAGACCCATGACCCCATGTGTGGCTAATACCCGGAGATTTATTCGGGGCGCCCGCCAAATTAACTCTCCAAAAAAATTATTCGGCCCCTATAATAATAAATAATAAAATAATCATTTTTCCCATAAAAAACCTTGTGACATGCATGGCCGTGGACTTGTTAAGACAAATTTAAAAACGATTGGCTTGGATTGAGTACACAAAGTAAAAAATGAGTCAAAAAATTTAATTTTTTTTTCAAAAACATTTTATTATTTACGCAAATCTTATGTACACAACTCATGTAAAAAAAGCTCCACCCTCCACCTCCTAAAACGTACAGAATTTCTAATGGAAAATGAAGGTCAAATCAAAAATGTTCTCATTATTTTACACGATGATGTATTAATTGAATCTACTTAAAAAACTAAGAGATAGCTCAGTGTCATTGACAATATTATGAATCAACATTGGAACACACTCGACATCATAACTATAAAAATTAGCCACTTTAACAGACAAACAACGCAAAGCTTTGATTTTACACGTCAACTGTTTTGACATTGGCATTGGCATAGATGTCGCTTCAGACGACATCTCCCTCAAAAATTGTGTAGACATTGATTGTAAATAGCCAGCAGCTCTGATGACAGCAAAAATATTTAAAATGAAAGCAATGGAACCAATTGGACAGATGACAGCTATAAGAGGGACATCTGACGAGAAAAGATTCCCGCGAATGGTCATGACATTCAAAGCCACAACCAAGGCTGTGATGGCAGTTTCAAAAATTGACATAATGTACGGATTCACAAAGTCAAGTACGATGTACAAGAGAATTTCAATTTGAGAATAAATTTCCAACATGTCTGCCACTTGCATTTTTACCATACAACTGTAAAATGACAAAAGAAAGAAAATTAGTTTCAAAACGTTGAATTGTTGTTTTAATTTTTTAAAAATGGCGGTTATTTTTACAGGATGTATTGTATCGAAACAAGTCCAAAAAGGGGTACCATGCACACTTCGGCACATACAACGGATGTAAGCAGAAGATAAAAGAAACAAATTGAGTCAATTAAGTAACCCCAAGTGTCCAACCAAAGAGGGCACTGGCCATTCATCTAAATGGAGTAGAGTGAGCACAAGTGAGGGGACAGAAAAAAATAACTTTGGGGCATATTTTGAGAAATCCAAAAAAATGATACTATGCACGGCAGGCCAATACTAAATGATGCGATGCCACAACTCATGACATCATTGCTGTTGGAATCATTTCTAAGGCCCACGTTCCATTTAACAATTTTTCTGAAATAAATTATTTATTAATTCTTTTTTATAACCCAGGGTCTACTGTATACACTAAAATTAATGGCCAATAATTTTTTTTACTTACTTGAAACAAGGTTGTGAATTTTAATGAATTCATTGGGTGACAAATGGGCCATGTTCATTTTAAAAAGAAATGTGAGAACCAAAATTAAATACCACACACCAAAAATGGCCACACAAATTGTAATTTTGTAGTCCAGTGGAGTCCCATGTTCATTGACCTGTTTCCAAAAATTGAGGCTGGCCATTGTTGACCACAAAAATGCTATCCGAAAAATTGTGGACATGATCATAATAGTTCACATGGTGGTTCGAGCTTTTGATCCCATTTCAAATAAACTTGTTTTGTAATTGAAACGAAAGGGTGTGGCCAATGTGAAGGTCAAAATAGTACCAAATACCGAAAGCGCACCTGGATAGGTGATGGTTGTTTCCAGAAATCCTTGGGATGATACTTGACCTGAATACCATTTGAGCCATTGGATCCCTTTTTCTAACTTTATTTTCAAATTAACGGCTACATTTTTAGGGAGGCTAGTAAAGATGGTTTCGAGGAAACTTCGGTGGGAGTGACCTCGTATGGCTCCACTGGGTTGACGATTATAATTGGTGAGTGTGATTGAAGCGGCGATTGTATCGGTGTCGGAAATATGCGACCTTTTCTACTCATGAAATTACCTAATTTACGTGACCTTTGACTTGTCGCTTTTTGAATTCGCATGGTTAGATGGTTAGCGCACAATGTTAAAATTTTAGATTGAACTGACTCGATGATGATTTGTGGCCTTGTACTTTGTGCTTTTACCAAAAATCATGGAAAGGCAAGGGAAAATGGTAATTTTACTCATTTATTTTGTTTTGTACAATGTTCAAAGTTATTTTTTTTTTATTTTGTAATATTTTCAAAAATTAATGTTCATATTTGTTTTGTAATATTTCCAAATAATTTTTCTCTTTTATTTTGTAATATTATAAATTCTAATGTTTTAATGTTGATTATGTTTCCAATTATAGTTGGAAAAATAATTTTTCTTTTTTATTTGTAGACACAATTTAATGAGAGTTGACTAAAATCCACTCTCTGGGCAGCCAGACCCCTCCATTGTTGCCACTATTTATTGGCTGTCCCATAAATGGGTTGGCCAACTGGTCCATCCTTGTTTGAAATGTTTTTTTTATAATGTGTCCGTTATTATTTATTACTTGGAAAAATAGAAAAAACGTGATGACAATTTGCCCTTTAATGTATTCATGCACAGTCGCTGAAGTCAATTCCAGAGTACAAAATTTCAATTTAAAATTAATTTCCAATACAAGATTTGATTTAAATATTTATGTATAGTTAATAGTTTTGGAAATTGGTGTGAACGTGATCACCGTGGAACGACAACGTGGATTTAGATTGAAGGAGAAATTGAAAAACGGGTGATTAATTTTATTTGTAGAATGATGATTTCTATTTGCAAAAAGATTATTTACAAAAAAAAAATTTCTTACTTGCAAAATTATTATTTTTACTTAAAAAGATTATTTTGCAAGATTATGTCCTGCATTGGCAAAATCAATAGTTTTTTCTGTGAAAATTCTATTTGCACAAATAGCACAAACAAAATAATATTATGTTGTTTGTGCAAATAGGATTAATATAATATATAATAATATACACCTCAATTGTGAATTCTGTAGAGACCACATTGGATTCGAAGAGCATCCTTGCTCAAGGGCCTGTGAGGACTTGAGAAATAATTTGACCAAGAAAAATGTAAAAGTGAACCTTTTTAATTATGACACCCGGGTAAGTTTACGAGGGATATGGGGTCAAATGTCAATAGTTTATTATTTTTAAACAACTTTTGTATTATGTATATCAAGTTGATTAAAATCATTATTATGTAATCAGCGCATCAACACAATTAAATGCACAAATCTCACTCAACACATTTGACTCAATTTTTTAACGTTTCATTATATTAAAGAAAGATAAATAAATCACCATATTCATGTTTCGTTACAAAACTTGAACATTAATTTAATTATAATTTTACAAAATTCTACAACAGCGCTTTTTAAGTCGCGGTGCACAAGCAGATGCTGATCTTGCCTCATCGGTCTCTTCTTGCTCAAAACCAGAACCATTAATTGGATGAGCATAAATTGAGTTTGAATTTGACGGGAGGGCAAATGGCTCAACATAAATTGAGTTTGAATATAGCGGGCGTGATGAAAACGGAACATCGATTGGGCATGAATTTGGTGTGAACGATTCATCGTGAATTGAATTTAGCGGGTGTGTTCTCATTTGCACTACAGCCATCCTTGGCGTACCATTTTGACGAGAAATAATATTTTGAATATTAGTCACCATGATGTACTCCTGTAAAATGTTCCCATTGATCCTCAAAATTTTATATTTTGGATTCAAAATACTGACCTTTGACCCAAAACACAATCTCATTTTCCAATATTCCTTCTGCCCAAGGTCAAACCCACAATTTACATGACACCTGGCTGTCTCCAAATTTTTGTCTTTTACCAATAGAACCAATGACCCCATTCGTTCCTCTTGAGGGTCATCAATTACGGTCAATTTGATCAAATAACCTGGGTACTCTTTAGATCCATTTTTCCTGATTTCAAACAAATTTATTTCTTGAATTGACCTTGATATTTGACCTGGTTCTCTTACTGGCTCAATCACTTTCTTTGGTGATATCAAACTCAAAGGGGGTCCTCTTGACCAAGCGTTGTCACTATTGGCTGTGGCAAGTGGCTGCCTGCTAGGTGGCGGGATTTCAACGCTAATTGAATCTTTGGTTGTTTGTAAAGGAATCTGGCGTCCGCTAGATGACGCTGTGCCTCCATTTTCAACTTTAGTTACTTGTACAATGGGCGATGAGGATGGCTTGCTAGTTTTTTTGAAACTCCCGAGCTTAGCAGACCCGCGAATTTTATCCAAATCCTTTGAATTCCCGCCCAACGCCACTAGCGCCTTCTTGATTGAGTTGAATAATTCACCGAATTCTCCATCATCCAAACTGTTTTGTGGTAAGTGAGCCCATTTGTTACGAATATTGTGGATTGCCCAAATCTGATTGTTTTCCTGCCTAACTTTGAACTGATCAGATCTACTTATGGCGGGAAAAGTTTTGAATTTTGTCAACAAAAAAGTGAGGAGAGATAAATCCCATTTTGAAATTTTTCCTTCTTCCACTAGTTGTCTCTGTTCATCCCACAGTTTAGATTGAGCGTCACCCAAAGTCGCCAATAGAAGTGACGTACACGTGACGTCGTCAGTCCAAATTTTACCGCCATTAAATAATTTAAATCTTTGAAGGAAAACTACACGAAGAATTTTAGATGCTTCGTTTAAAAGGAGAGATAAAGTTAAATAATTTTGAATTTTATTTTTATCCAAATCCATTTCTTTTGAAATTCGTTAAACTTAAACGACAATTAAAATTAAAATTGGTAATTGATTTGATTATAAACTTGTTACTTTGTATTTTGAAAATAATAATTTGCAAATTAAAATGTGACAGGATAATAAATTTAATTAAGCAAGATTAAAATGAGGGTATAAAATTGATTAGAGTTGAAAACTGTCATTGATTTATTTAATCTACAATCAAATATGGATAACTCCCATTGTTTTTTTTCATTTTTTCAAAATATTTAAATGACACGATTAAAAAACGTCAACCCTTCCTTTTTTACATGTACCATTGATATGACTCATCATTTAAATTTATTTACTTAATTTTCGCAGCCATTGCATTGTCAACAAATTATTCGCATTAGAGACTAGGGAAGAAATAAAATGGAAAAATAATTGTCTTTAATTAACTTTAACTACCTTTCAAGGGATTCGAGAGGATAAAAATTATATGAGTTGACTTCCTTGACCGAAACTATTTTAGTTGTATTAATCAATGAAATAAAAATAAAATTCTAATCAAACTCAAATTCAGTGACCCCCAAACTCCTACAGATGAAATTAAGAAATTAATTTTTATAGTCATTTAAGAAATTAAGCAATTAAAATTAATTTTTTTTTCTGCGCAGTTTTTATAGGGGACGATCGGGTAAAAAGCACCCACTCCGATTTTGACCTCTAGCATTCAGCCAAGTTGATTTAGCAGGAAGTAGATGATATGGTTAGAATCCTCTTGAATTTCTCTTCATTTTGTATGTTTTAAATTTTTTGAACAAGTTAAAAGACTAGCTGTAGCGAATGACTAAATGGGGGTCGTTTTAAGGCCTATCTCGG
>JAQIVZ010003797.1:0-12378 GCA_034700945.1 Arrhopalites spinosus
ACTTTGGATGGCTGTCCTGGGTCACAGGTCAACTTGTGACACCTATCATTCGGGATTTGTGGACACTTTTTGGAGGGAACAAAGTGGCTATAGTGGATTTTTGATTCGTTCATTACATGTCAGGGGTGTCCATTGTAAGTCGTAGTATAATTGATGCCTTCAAGTTTTATTTTTTAAATTGGAAAAATTACTTTTCTCTCTATCTTTTATTTTACACTGATTTGTCTTACAAAAAAAATATTACAAATGATGTGTAATATTTACTCTTGGACCAAATAAAAAGACAGTTACGCAATATGAAATTCTATCACACACACCATGAGCCAAACCAAGTATCTAATTCCTTAGAAATTCAATTTGTCAGCACGCAAAAAAAACTTTTCGGCTTATCTTTTTTTTCCCTTGTAGACGTACATACTTGTATGACATAACGGTCTATATTACTTGTGATTCAACCACTAGATACAATGTGAGGATAAAATGTAAGAAATAAAACAAGAGGGGATGCTTTTAACTCTCTCTGTGAAAAATCTTTTCTTTTTGCTGGATTTCTCTTTTTACTAACAACTAAAATATCCGACAACGTTGGCATGCATTAGTTTTAATGCAATTTTTGTTTACGACTGTACAATATGGCATGTTCAAGGATTCTTTATGATGTATAGTAATTGGGGTCATGTCAAAGAACAAGGCTATTTCCGGAGCACAATTTTTTTCAACAAATTATTAATGATTAACTTAAACATTATACAACACCATGTATATCATTGTATGCATTTGGAGGGTAAATGATTGATTTTTAAATATGATTATGTTGACAATAAATTAATGTACATGGCCATGGGGTCAGTGTATCTTTATTTTCTCAAGAAAAATATTTTTTCTTTATAGTACAAAACACAAGACAAAATATTATTGAAATTTCTAACAAATAATTATGTAGTTGAGACGTCTCCAAAACTTGAAAGTGACTCGGTTTCTCAAATCTAACTTCAAAAAAAAAACTTGTAAGTTGATAGAAAACAGAAAAACTATCGAGAGTCAAAGCAAGGCCGCTCATTTTTTATACAAGAAGTAACTGAGTGAGCCATAAACTTTTTTGGGGTATATCCGTAGCCTAATCTAAAAAAAAGGATATAAAGTATAAGTTAATATAATTGAGGGGGAGGGGGTATTAAATATATAACTAAAAGGTCTTATGTTCAATAATTTCAAGTTAAAAACCAGAGCAAGGACATAATTTGTCATACCTTTGAGATACTGTTCAGATTTGCAGAAATAATATTCACTTTAATTGCATTTCATCTCATCCTACTACATACACCTCTACCCATTTGTTCAAGGTTTACACACATTTTTTTTTTATTATATTTGACGCTTTTATCTAGATTATAACAAAAGAAATTCTTAAATTTTTTTTTGTGTACGTTAAATCATAGCTGAAAGATTTTAATTTCTTAAAAAAGTTACAAGTGAAAATTAAATAAGTTTAAACATTGGCAAGTCTTTATATTTCAAATCAAGACTCAGACACCAGACTTGGATGAGAACATGGAGACATGGAGGACATGGAGGAATGAACTATTATTGAGTAGTCTATTTGTATATCAAGTTGAAACTTGAATAAAAAAAGGGGGTTATCTACATAATATCCATGAACGTTTGTCTGTGTGTGTGTGTGGTTAGGAATTTAGAAATAAACTTGTACTTACTACTAGCGCACTAGTATCTAATGTGGCTATGGCATGGCTGGAGTCCAATGGCTGAAATGCATTGATTGTAGCGATGATAAATCCTCCCCTACTTGATGTGTAAAGACTTGAAGAGTCTCCATGTTATAAATTGTAACATAGACAAAAACTCTGTGTTGTTAGTTTTGATAACACATTGAGTGGCTGACACGCGTGATTAGTAGAATAACTACAGATATCACTAAATTCTCATCCCCATGTCTCTAACTATGTACACACAGACAGTTATCTTTTACTAGTTGTAACTTTGACGAATATGTACATCAAGCCCTTGAACGAGGAATTATTTTTTTTTTGAAAATAAAATCAAACAAAGAAAAGGAGATGATTTACAGTGAATAATTTTCATTTATTTTTCAGTGTAAAATGAGATGTCAAAAATTGAAATATTTAATAAAACGTACGACTCTGGTTGGGAATAAAAGTGTTTCAATATTAAAAATATTTTTTTCCCTTAATTTCAATAAAATTAAAATTTCTTTTCTTGGTAATTATCTTTTGATTTTTGTATGTTCTAGTGAGACCAAACATGAGTTTAAAATGGAAAAGTAATTTGTATCACAAAATCAATGATTGAAAACTTCATATAGTGACTCCAGAATCAAGAAAATATAATAAATCTCATACTTAGCTTATCATAAAAGTCAACATGTTCATTATAAACTAATTGGTTAAACTACTTTTATCTGATGTCTACCAAGCCTTTATCTTTATTTTTCCCAATCAACTTATATCCATGAACTACAGTTAAAAGTTCATGTCGTAGAGTATTTAAAATAAAATTTAATATTTCAACATTTTTAAAATTAAATCAAAACATAGTTTAGTTGTCATTTAATTTTAAAATGTTATCTTTCTCACTAAATGAAACTAAAGGGGTACAAATATGAGAGATACATTGTGTATGAATTTGATAGAAATTTTCATCTTGAGCAGATAGTCTTCTTCCCATCCTCCGTTATCTTTCCACACACAACAAGAAGGGAATGTCGTCTGAGTACATGTGACGTACATATGACTCTGTTTTATTGTAACGTAGAGAGAGAGCAGATTAAGTGAAATGGGAGGCACTGAGCTCGTGGATGCAACCTTGTTACGCTATTATTACACGACGCTTCTGGGATCTCTGTCACTATACACGTACACTCCTACATTCCTTCTCTTCTCTTAGCAGGATGTGCCACTGTCATAGAGAGAGAGAGAGAGAGAGAGAAAAGGCCAACTTTATTGAGAGCAAACCTAATTAATATCTGATAGTTTTGTCCTCTCCTTCCGGTTAGCTTCACCACAATACCATTACCACTATACAGTCAAATTCAAGTTCAAAACTAACAATAATTATGTCATGATGAGATTTCCCCCTCCTCCTCTTGAAGAATCTTAAGATGACATACATAAAAGAATATGATGAGTAAATATTTTTGCAAAAGCTTGTTGACGTTATTTGTTCATGTTCTTTTCTTATTTATTTTTTTTTCGTGTATAACTTCTCTGTAAATTCGTACTTACGTGATAATAAACAAAAAGAAAAACAATTCAGTTAATTTCATAAGAGACAATTAGCCTTGTGAATACATGGAATACATAATAAAAATGTATGATGACGTCAATGGAACATGGCGAGTTTCAAGACATTCAAATAAATGCGAGTACATGTTCTTCTTGTTATTGACTAGACAGAGAGAGAGAGGAAAGTTGACCAAAAAAAAGGAAGGTTGGTTGTCAATTTTTGTCCTTTTGCGTCCATCCAAATCCGTCTATGAATGAAATTTGTGAAAAATTTAATTAAATAAAATAACTTTATCAATTTGTTTTGATTTTTTAAATAAATTGAAACATTGAGACCATGTTTGTAAATATATATAAGTTGTTGACACATAGTTTATTTTTGTACAGATATATCTGTATTTAATTAGCCTCCTATTTATTTTTAACAAAAATGTGTGAGTGTGAGATACTTGTAATAAATTGAAGCTCCATATTAAATTCTACATAATATTACATGTACATGTAATTTGTAAAATAGAATATAAAAAAGAGAAGGTAATGTACAGACTGACACGCTCTAATTTCTTTGTAACAAGAGTTTTGAGTTTTGCTACATATAAAAATAAATAATGTACATACAAAGATATGCTCATAAATCTCTCTTTTTTCCATATTCCTTACCTTGGCTATTTTCTTTACAGTTTGACTCTTATTTTATGTTTAGTTAAATGTGTAAAATGTATTTTTTTAATAATTGGAAAATGAAGAAACAGCATGGTAAAAATCATGTCAAAAAAAAAAGTTTGAAAAATTCATTTTTTGAAGGTACTTAACGCAGTTGAAAAAATGTATGGGAGAGAGACAATGGGAGTGTTAGTGGTAAGAGTGGTATAAGACATGAAGAAGAAGAAGAAGGATAAAAAAAGGGAGCTCTCAAGTGTCACCAGTCACCGCAAACAAACGTATAAAGCATGAAAAATCATAACGGAAAGAGACGTACATATATTTTGAAGCATTCACAGAGGGAATAGTGGCATTAAAGAAAAGCCATGCATGACATATTGTAGGCAGATAAATAGAATTGTGATTCAAGTTGCAAAATTTCACTCTGTGTCATTGGCTCAGAGCTTAAGTACGTGTCTACATGTTGTATTGATACAGCGACAGAGGAGGGGAAGAGGGGGGGGGGGTGAGGGAGAAGAGAGAGAGAGAATCTACTCGATTGCTTTTCCACTACTCCTTCTATTTCACAAAGTTTCGTTTCGCCTTTGCAGTGGCACTGGCTCTGAGAACCAAATCCAATTATTGCATCCAGGCCTCAATACTGAATGGAGAAAGATCGATACCCACCTCCAGAGTCCTATACATTTTATGTGTTGTACGTACATATGTACACCCATCTACTCTCTATGTACATAATATCTATGCTTAGTGCATACATTCTCTCTCTCTCTCTCTTTCTGCCGTCAGGAAATACCTTTTCTATTATGTTGTGTATAACATCTCCAAGCTTTTCTTTTTTTCCCCTTCTTCTGTGCTTGTTCATCTCAATATATTGTACACGTTCACAACCCAAAGAACTTGGCTAAACCTCTTGTTGGTCGTCTCTTGGTAATAATACTGATAGGTGTATAGGTTCCAGCAGTTAAAAACATCAAAGGTTCTAGCTTCCATTATTGGCAAAATGTAATTGATTAGTAATAAAATTGCTCTTACAATTACAAATGAAGGTAAGGTAGAGAGAGAGAGAGAGAGAGAAGAGTATAAATAAATAAAAAGGTTTTTTTTGCGTTATTACAACCATAATAAAATTTAATAGAGTGAAATACTTTATTAATGTGACCAGAGGAAAAGATACATATTAAGGGTACGGTACATGTCTAAAATGTCTTCAAGCGGGATTTTTTCTCTTCCATGGACGATGGTCTTTGGTTTGAACAACAGAATATTCCCTTTTTTTCTCCTCTGTCTTTCCTTTGGGTTTTTTTTCTTCTACTAACTACTATTGTATTGTATACTATTACCTACTCATAGGTTGGACAAGGTGCTCTTGATACGGTGTACGATGGTTATATATTATTATTTAGTAAAGAAGTTTCTTCCCCAACTTACGCACTTTACCTCCTCCTCCATCCACACTTGACTATTACACAGATGTAGTGTAAGTGCGTATGTATTATTTATGCTTTTCCTTTCAGTCTAATATTTCTAGAAGGACAAGTCAGGGAAATTTTAACATTTATCTACTCCACACACAGTGTATAGTATAGACTCCTCTTTATTTATTATACATGTTATCATATCACTCTCCCTACATTTATACACCTTTAATTTTGAATTAATATAGACAATTCAGATTATATTGTGATACATGTACATGTAAAAGAGTTGCAATATTTTATGTATATAAAAAAATTCTCGATTCCTTTTCATTTTGCCCATGGACATGTCTTACAGCTTGGAGTCATGAGAGAGAGAGAGAGACCCGTGTATTATAATTCTCTTGAAAAGTTCAACTATTTGATGAAAGCTTCTTGACAATAAAAAAAGGGGGACAAAGTGCTCATGTACATAAGGTAGGTCCACTTTTTTTTCTCTTCTTATTTTTCCCCTCTCTCACTACTTTATGTCCTTATGTCGGGGTAGGAGTTGTTGGAATTGGAAGCCAAAAAAAGAAAATTCCTTGCTCTCTTTTGTTGATACGCAGAAGCTGGAAGGAGACGAGAGAACTGTGTATGTGTGTGTGTGTGGATATAAGAGTCGTATATGTTTTTATATGACCAGCTTGTGCTCCCTTGGTTCCTATTCTCGGGCTGTAAGGTGGCTATTTTATGCTTTCATTCAAGTCATGAATGAAAACTCTTGATTTTCTCAGAGCTAGTTTGTCCACTGGAGAAGATAAATGAGATTCTTACTGTTGCTCCTTCAAATATACATTATCTTACATAGACACACACACAACATGACACACACAATGAGACAAACTTCATGAGTGAGTGACGATGAGTCTCTCCTCCTTTTTCTCTTTTTTTGTATGACACTACTTTTATTTTTTTTCTCTAGTGTCTTCTCCATATAATCAACATTGTACAATGTAGACAAATTTATTCCATATTCTAAACTTGATTTCGGGTTATTTACTGTCAATTTAATTTTCTCTTAAAATGTATAATTTCAATTGTTTTTATTGTCATGTCATGAATACATAAAAAATAAAAATTGTTTTTTTCTTGTCATTTAGAGACTCCCTTTGACTTTGTATGCTAAAATTCATGATCTCATTTCCAAAATTTTTTATTATTGACTTTGACTCTCTTTTCATAAAGACGTACAATTTTTTTTGTGTACAACATTTATCTTGGTCATAATCCATCAAACTTTTTTTTTCAAACCTCTACTAAGACTAAATAATAATAAAGTGGAAGAAAAAATGAGCGAGGCAAAATGGGAGGAAAAAAAGGGTCAGAGAAAAAAAAAAGTTTTGCAATCAAAACAGAGAAAATTATAAGCATAGAAAAAAAAATGACAAATTCCTTTGAGAGACTCTTGACTTTGTACAGTGCTACAATGTATGACGATAAGTTGTATGCTAATTTTGAACAAGTTTGACTCATAAAAAGTTTTGAAAATTTATCCTTCTACAAGGGACCAACATGACATGACATGGGGATGAGAAATCATAACATTTTGCCATGTTGGTTATATATGTTTGATAAAATGGAATAGTTTTGAGGTTTGTGGTGTAAAAACAAGAGCAGTGGTTCTCTCCCTCTTGAGTCTGTTCACATAGAGAGAGAGGGAGAGAGAGAGAGACAAGGAACATAGTTTGAGTGGAAACTATGCACATGCAAAAATTCTTGGAAGCCAAGACGTACAACATAAGATATCTAAACCATCTCCTTGACATGAATACGACGGAGCGGAGATCAGATGTGGGAAGATTAGGTTGATCATTGGGAGTCAACGGAAGTGATAAAGATCGATACGCTGAAACTGGTGAAATATGAGGTTGAGTTAGAGAGCGCTGGTTCGGGTTCTAACTCAGCTTCAGCTGCTTCCTTTCCCTCCTTCCCTCTCTACAGATACTCTCCCTTCCATTCAACGTGTAAAAAGTTGTATAACCAAAGTGCGTGAATATGCTTATACACGTCCATGCATACACACAAATACACACACAACCCAAATGCAATGGCGTTAAACTTGATAGAGAGAGAGTACACGGTTTTCCAAAAAAACTTCTTTTGCCTTCTACACTTTACTTTTACTTTTGTAGTTTCCTACTCAAGCCTCTCATGAAGTCGCTCTCTCTATGTCTGAGGTCTCCAGTTGTAGAGTATCTGTACAAATTCAGTTCACTTTTCCACCTACCTTTTTCTTTGTGCATCGATTCCCATCTTATATCTCTCTCTCTCTTTTAGTCATAGCCATTCATGTACGTACAGTCTTTGCCATGTTGTACATATAAAATTTTGTATTCCTAACCCTACTACTATTTCCTTATCCTTACCATTTATTTCCTCTCCATAAGTTTTAGCTCAGATGCAGGGCTGAAACTTCATTGTAGAATTTTGGCTGGGATGAAGTTAACTTGGGTAAGTTGCTACAGCTACATATGTATACGTACATATATACAGTAGTGGTTCAATTGTACAGTCTTAGAAGAAGTCTAGTATTCTATAATATGGCCTATGGGCTTTCTTTTGTGTCTGTTATAAAGGAAGGTTGGTTTGCGTCAAAGGGTGCAGAGGCGAAAAGAAGGGAGAGAGAGGTAGGTAGGTAGACGAGTAGAAAACTAAAGAAGAGGAGCCCATGAACAAGTGAGTCTCTCTCAGAGAAAACAAGAGACAAGTCGGTTTGGGTCGGAGTGTTGGATGGAACAAGTTGAGTTAGAACCTCATCTCTTTTCTGTCTCTCTCTCTCTCTGTCTGTGTAACAGTAAATCATTAAAAAAAATATTACACAAACAAGCACTTAGAGTAATTGACCAAATTTTAGTGTGTACCGTGTGTGCCCGGTGGAACTGAAACCACGTGATGACATTTTACAGAGGAAATAAAATTTAATTTAAAAACCTTCATTTCATGGTTAACACGTGGGGGATTAACTAATCACGAGGAAACTGTACATGCACTGAATTTATTCCTCAAATTCATTTTCAGTTCAATGAAGAGAACACACTCCAACATTCATCTCTCCTCCTCCTCCTTCTACCTAAAACTTATTTTATACATCTCACTCTTTGTACACATGTCAAAGGATTTACCATCCAAATGTCTAACTTTATACCGTGTGGTCTATACTAACACCAGGGTAAATTTACTTGTGGTGCATGGTCTACAGAAAAATATATTTTTTTTCTTTTGTATTTTGTGTCTACATTTTTACCTCTTTATACACAAAATCTGTGTGTCTAGTACTTGAGTCTGTTGTAAGAACCTTTTCAATCTATAAAAATTTGATATCCTCTTTACTTTATAGGCTATAGTTACCTACTCAAAAACATGTGCTACTACTACTCATCCTCCTCTTCTCCCCATCCTACGAAACATTTTACCAATATTTCCGGTTGCTTTCCGTCCAACTTTCTCTCTCTCTCTCTTTTTTGATCAGACAGTTTTTTTTCTACATCTTGTGGAACATGACAGTTTGAAAGGGTGGATTTTACTCCATTTTCTTTTATTATTGAAATTATCAGTGAAACTATTTTTTATATCTTTTCTCCCATTTCACAGGTAGTACAGAGTACAGATAATGTAGAAAAATAATTATTTTGTTTTTGATCACACATAATAATTTTTTAAACAAAAAACAATTTTTCTTTCTGATAGGAAAAACTGACATAAGGCAAGCTCACGTATTTGTAGTTGTTGGCAAAATGTAGAATGTAGCGGGAGAAAAGTTGGTTTATCTATTTTGGTAAAAAAAATAGAGGAAAAGTCCGTCCTTGTACATATTACGTAAGCAGAGCGTAAAGCAAGTGCGTACATGGCATTTGGCAAAGACAGAGTGTCTGCATCCCATAATGCAAAGCAACAACCAAAGAGAGAGTTTTTAGCTTCCCTGTCGATCTATTCTCTCTCTTTTATATGAGAAGAGACATGGAGAGAGAGAGAGAGAGAGAGACTGTGCATATGGGTGAAGGAATGCATTTTCATCCGATTTCAATCCAATCTAAATCCATTTGCCTTATCTTCCTTCGCTTCCCTCCTCCAGCTCTTCCTCTTGTTCCTTCTGTCTAGTGTATTTTGTACAATGTATCGAGAAAACGAAGCGTTCTCTCTCTCTGTATTCATGGACAAGTTGAACCAATCTAAAAAAACTTGTCTATTTATTCTCTTATTTACACCATATTCCTTATACTTGTTATACAGTAGTCTCTCTCTCTCTCTCTCTCTCTCCTGCTTACAAATGCTGCAATAATACATAAACACACTAAAGGTTTTCACGACATCCACACACACACACCACATCCAGATACAAAAATGGCCCACCTTCGCCCTGATAAACTTTTGTTTTGTTTTACCAATGGAATAAATATCCTTCAGAGTCAACTAAAACTTTACCACAGTCTCTCCCCACGAATCTAGCCTAAATGTGGAAAAGTGGAACGGTACACAGTATGATGGGATTCAGGAAGCAACTATACACATGTATGTTACATGCAGTAGTTGTATGTACATAGGCATGTATAGCATGAAAGTCTGATATAAAAATGTTTATATATAAAATAGACGACAAACAACATTAGGAATGTTCACTTGAATGTAGTTAAAATGGAGGATGGAAGACAGACAATCTACCTAAAAGGCTATTGTCAAAGAAGGCACACTCTACAATGTACCTTAAAGTACCACAAGACATACTTATGTACACAGTATATTTTGATCATTTACCCTGTATTTTTACTCAGCAATCACCTTTTTCTCTCTCTTCGTTTCTCTTTTTTTTCCTCTGTGAACGTGGCTTCTGTTTACAAGAAAGAATGAGGAGGACCCATTTAAACTTTTATTTCGAAACATTGAACATTGCCATTGCCATGTAAAGACTCTTGTCTTTTTTACCCACAATAACATGCTAGCGTAACGTACACTCCAACTTGAACATGATCATTTTTATTATGTTCAAAAAAAGAGAGACAATCATTTCAAAATGTAATTTTCCATTTTCTATTTATATTTAACACTCCAATTTCTACTACTATTCAACATTAAAGACTAAATAATGATGCAATGTTGATGCACAGAAAGAATCTTCAAGTAAGAAATACAAAAGAGTCACAAATCAGAATAATTTGAAGTAATTCATTTTATTTTGCTGTTTTTTTCTTATATATTCTACACACTAATCCACATCACAATCTCTAGTTTCATGAATCTTGAGTTCCTTTCTCTCTCTCTCTCTCTCTCTCTTTATATTATAAATGAATATAAATGAGACTTTGGGAATCTTTTTGTTTTGAAACATTGTTTAACCTTTTGACAAAAAAAACTGTTGAGGGTTTGTGCTTAGAGACATGGATACGCTGAATTCTCATAGGAATATTTAGTTTGTACTCGTACTCGTACACATGCAATTCCAAAGCGCCTCCAAGGTTTTTTTCCCTTCTTGTCCCTCTTCGTCATAGGAATGCAATGCAAAGGAGAGAGAAAAAAAGTGCAGTATCTGTACTCTCTATCAATGAACATGTGATGGAATAGTGACTGTATTTTATATGAATACATAACTTAAATGTAAAATTTGGCCGTGGTTTATAAAACTCTTGTTTTTTTCTCTCTCTCTCTCTATTTTTTTCATGTTATGTACATTTGAGAGGATGTTGACGGATAGTAAAAGATGTAGAAAATTTTTGTAAATACATTTTTAACTCTTGTACAAAATAATGTATTGTAATGACATGCAGAAATAAATAAATATACATATTTTTGTAAAGAAGTCATAATTCAAATTAAACAAATAAGCACACACACACACACAGAGATGAATAGCATGAGTTTACTTACAACTTAATAAATGACTTGTAATTACATTAATAATTAAGTGTGTATATAAAACTTTATACAATGGAAAAAATTCTAACAATTAAATTACACCATAGTAGTCTCTACGTCAGACGAGAGTCTGTATTAAAAACTTTAATTTTTTTATGATGAAACGGCTTTCACGTTTTGACTGTATCCTTCAAACTACTTTAGAATTTGAAGGTCGAGAGACTATGTACATATACCTATTATATTTACTGTACTTATCAATATATTTTTATTGTAGAGTAAAAGTGCATACAAAACATAATTTTTTTCCTTCTCATTTATAATTGTACATGTATGTACATCTGTACATGAGCCTTGTGTCAACTTACAAAATATAATATTTGTTAAGAGAACAACAAAATTGTAAGAGTCAACATTTAGGAGTATAATATGTATAAAAAAGTATTATATCAAAATGTAGGTTAATTTACAAGTCACTAAACTAAAATATCATAGACTACACATAATTCAATAATGTTAGAATGTACACAATGTGTATTTTCACATTGTGTATATCTGTACGAGTAGGACTACCAAAATATTTTTTTTCTCCCTAGCCCCATTGCCATTGTACCTATCAACTCCCTTTTTGGAATTTGCATGGAAAAAGTATGCCGTCGATCAATTTCCCTAAATGCATTTACAGGACAAGCATGATAATAATATGAATTCATTTCTTGTGTGTGCATATCCTACCTTTTTTTATATGTTGTGAGTGTCCATGTCCTTCCATTCCGTTTCGAGTAAAATACTTAAATTCTAATCATATGACAAGAATGCATTATGTAGACGTAGACCTCAGGAGCTCCTCTTTTTCTCTCCATACACTCTAACTAACTATATATACATATGTATATGTGTACTCTCTAAAGAAGACCAAGACGAGAGTTCCATTTACATTCCCAACCAATTGGCAGAAAAAAGAGGGCCACGTTGATGTTCAAGTTGAAGCTACATTTATAATACACAAACCTTTTTTTATGCAATTCTTCCACATGGTATGTATCTATCAAGTGTGCAAATTTATAATAATATTAGGGGTAAACCTTCCTTCTCGTAACAAGCCTCGTATGGTATGTTTCTATAGAAATTCGTGAAAATTCGTGAAAAAA
>JAQIVZ010003798.1:0-12374 GCA_034700945.1 Arrhopalites spinosus
CCCCCCCCCCCCATGGAACCGTAAGAAATTTTGACTAAAGAAATGAAAAACGGTAAAGAGACAACGGGACTTGGGCCCTAGGCCCTTTGAGTCGGTCACACTTTCCATACTTGAAGGTACCCCCATTTAAATAATACATGGACAAATGTTCACAATTATTTATTCTCTCACATTTTTATTTACAACATCAATTTGGCTCTAGTGTAATTTTGAAGGAGAAATTTAACTAGGAGTTTACATTTTAATTATAATTTAATTTTAAAATTGTATATGCCAAATTAATAACTGAAAATAAAAAGAAGAGTAAAAGCATACTCAAAATTTTGACATTTGTTCAAAGAATCATCACAATTCTACTTTTTTAATTGTTTTTTTAATTAATTAATGAAAGTTTAACGATGATAATTGCTTGCCCTTAGCACTCATTTAAAATTTAATTGGGTTTGAACCATGAACTAGAACTAGAGGGGTCCATTGGATTAGATAATTTTTGGATGACGCATCCAGCTCATCTCACCTGTCTCACTCTTTGGTACAAAATCCACAAAAATGGTTTATCATTTGATTGACAACCTGTACAATTAGTTAATTACCTTGTCAAAAAAATACTTGACAAATATTTTTTATCAAAATTAATAAAGAATTATCCGCATCCATAAATATATGTACAGGGTCTCCCAAATTCATTTAAATTTTGTGTAAAAAATAACCAGCCCAAATTTGTGCCAAAAATATTGGCACACAAAGCCCTCACATATTTGAGACCACGTGCTAACTACAATCATTACTTAAATTTTAATTCCTTTTAATTAATTTTTTAATCTCCTTCATTATCTCAACAACATTCCATCCTTTAATCAAACAATTTCAATTACGCTGCAGACAAATCCCAAATCCCAACTAAATTTAGTGTTCTCTCCTCAACTACAGACACTTGACTCATTTTCATTTTATTCTGCCAAAAATAATTAGGGAAACTCTCATTAAAGGTCAAGGGGTCACGTTTTTTTAATTTTGATCAAATGGACACTGACAAAGCTTCAACTTGGCCTAACAAAAAGGCTGATTATGAACTCGGGGATGTTATTGGTAAAGTTAATTTAATTAATTTAAATTCCTTAAATAATTAAGAACAAAATTAATTTAAAAATTTTAATTGTTTTTCGAAATGTTGCACAGGAATGGGCGCCACAGCCATCGTGTTCTCAGCTTTTTGTCCCTCCAGAAATGAAAAATGTGCCATCAAAAAAATAAATTTAGAAAAATCCAGTTTTGTAATGGAAGAACTTCTTGTGAGTAACTTCAGTTAAAATGGCCAAAGGTCAATTCAATTAACTTTTAATTATTTGAAATTGTTCTAATCTTTTTTAGAAAGAAATTCATGTCATGTCATCCTGTAATCATGAGAATGTTGTCAATTACTACACGTCGTAAGTCAAATTAATTGTAATCAAATTAAAATTAAGTAATGGATCCCTGTTAATTAAATAATTTTAATTAAGATTTGTCGTAGCAGACGAATTATGGATAATTCTTCGTTTACACGAGGGGGGCTCTCTGCTCGATTTAATTAAACATCGATTAAAGTCAGCTGACTGTAAACAAGGCGTTTTTGACGAAATTGTGATTGCCACAGTCCTCAAAGAAGTTTTAAAAGGGCTCGACTATTTTCATTCCAACGGACAAATTCATCGGTAATTTTTAAAAAAAATGTAATTGTAATTTAAGATTCAATCAATTTTTTTAAACTTATTTAAATTTTTTAAGGGACATAAAAGCGGGAAATATTTTATTGGGGGAGGATGGAGCCGTCCAAATTGCCGATTTTGGTGTGTCGGCTTGGCTCAGTGGGAAAGGAGAAGAAATTCAGGATAAAGTTCGACGCCATACTTTTGTTGGTAATTACAATTAAAATTTAAATATTGGCGCCCGTTTTAAAATAAATTTTTCTCTTTATTGTAGGAACCCCCTGCTGGATGGTATTTAAATTGTTTATTATTTTGTAAGCAAATTAATTTACTATTTTTATTCATTTAAGGCACCCGAAGTCATGGAGCCAGGTCAAGGTTATGACCAAAAAGCAGACATTTGGTCTGTGGGCATCACGGCCATTGAAATGGTCACTGGGACGGCCCCCTACTACAAATCATCGTCAATGGAGGTCCTTATGCGCACCCTTCAAAATGACGCGCCAACAATTGAAACTGGAGTAGACAACAAGGACCAGTACAAAAATTATGGCAAACCAGTCCGAAAAATGATTTCCGAATGTCTTCAAAAAGATCCCGCCAAACGCCCTTCAGCCAAAGAGCTCTTGAAACACCCATTTTTTAAATTGGCCAAAGATAAAAAGTTTTTGCAAACAAGTTTACTTAGCGCCAATACTCAAAATCGAATCAATATTCGTAAGCCTGTTATTGGACGACCCAAGGGGTCAAACACAAAAACGGATGGTGATTGGGATTGGTCCGATGATGATGATGGCATTGTCAAAGATGCTGAAAGTAGTGGTGACAGTACAGAAGGGAGAGTGACTCCTTTGACCCCTAGGTCACCCAATCCAATTTGGCCTACGCCCCCTACCACTCCTCAAGAGGCGGAGCCTTATAAAAAAAGAAATTCAATTCCTAGAAGTCCCAGAACTCCAACACCTTCCACATCGAATCCTCCCACATGGCCCGCACCAGTTCAAGGGGCCAAAGTGGAGGTCGAGAAGAGGAATTCGGGGTTGGGGTCAAAAGCTGAACTAGAAAAAAAGAATTCGAGTCCAATTGGTGGGACGAAAGTAGAAGTGGGTAAAAGAAATTCGGGGCCTGTTGCAGGGGTCAAGGTGGATGTTGGGAAAAGGCTTTCTGGTACTGGGTCAACACCAAGAACACCCACTTCGCCGACACCCCCTAAAATAGGGATCACGAATATTGTACTGAGGAAGAGGAATCCAAAGGGAGAGTTAATTGATGTGAGGTTTGAGTTTAAAAAGGACAAGGATACACCAGATGGCATTGCAGGGGAACTTGTCAGAGCGGGATTGGTTGGGAAGGCGGATAGAGAAAATATGGCGGAAAATTTGGGGAAATTAATTGAAAAGGAGGGAGATATGAAAAGTATCAGTTTTCCATTGGTCAGTTCAAATTCACAATTTTAATTAATTTTTAGATTCATTAATCATTTTAAATTAAACTATGATTTAAATTTCAGAATCAAAATTTACCAGCAAGAGCTTCTGTGTCAGAAGATGAGACAGCTGCCAGCATCGCTACTTTAACCATTGCAGATTAAAACTTTAATTACAATTAAATTATTTTTTCAAAAAAAATAGACAGAAATTAATTGGTGGCTTTGAAATTACTTGTCCAAAGAAATTCAATTGAAATTAAATAAAGTTTTTATTCTTTTTAAAATTAATTACCATTAAAATGGTTAATTTTTCGTCTGTATCATGCATAAAATATTCGCGAATTTTGTCCATGACCCTGATTTTTTGCAATTAGAGTAAAATGATAATTTGGAAGTTCAAGCCCAGCTGAGGGGGGGGGGATCGATATTTTTGTGTGCATGCTCCTCTCTCTCGCAAAAATTTCTATTCATTTGACTTTTTGCAAAAGTAACGACATCACGCTTTTGCTCCATTGTGAATTCATTTTTGCCAATTTGTTTGCAACTTTATTTTTTGCAAAATATTGTATACACTATTATTTTTGAGGACATTTGAATTTCATTTTTTTTCATTGAATTTGACAATTTCCTGAATACTCAATGGATCCTCAAAATAACTTCCCCGGCGAGAATTTCCCGCCATTGTCAACACGAAAAACCCGAAAATTCCAACAATTCTAGAAGAACTAACGCCAACTTGGCTCTCAACAATTTTACAATGTAAAATAAGCCCACACAATTTCCATGTCTTGCCCAATGCTCAACAAGGCATTGGCTTCCTAAGTCACATGTTACGAATTCAAGCCCGCCAAGAATTTGAATCTGGTGAGCCAGAGCCAGAGCCAGAGCGGGAATTAAATTTAATTATAAAACTCCTCCCGGGTAGTCTCCTCCCTGTAGCGGAAAAAACCGAAAATATTGAAATAGTTCGCGAAATGTGTATTGATGACGAATTGGACATTTTTCGAAATTAATTTTTACACTAAAGTTCTTCCTGATTTAATTAATCAATTAAATGAATTACAAAATTTTTTTTGTCAATTTCACTACGCCCACGTGACTCTTTCCCCACGGGATTCAATTTTAATTTTGCAAGATTTAACACCAAAAAGCTACACAGTAAAAAGTTTTGATGACGTCATGACTTTCAATCAAGTACAAGCTTGTGTGGAATTTCTTGCCAAATTTCATTTTACCGCCAGTGCCATTCAAAAGAGGCGGGATGTCCACTAGACAAATGTTACCCTTTTTTACACGACCCAAGTGAGACACTCGAGGAGGGCACAGATTACAAATTTTGTTTGGAACAATTGGACAATTTGGACCAAGTGTTTGCTGAGGAGAATTGCAGTGAGGAAATGAGACAAAAATTTAGTCTTATTTTAGGGGACAAATACAAAATTTTAAGAATGGGAATTTTTGCCGGAAAATTTATTCAGCATGCGACCCTTCTTCATGGCGATTTTTGGTCAGGGAATATATTAATGAAAAATGGGGACCATTCAAAATCAGAATCTTTGGTGGCCATTGATTGGCAATTTCTCAGTTACGGTGACCCCGTTCTTGACATGGGGATTCTTTTATTGTCTTGCTTGCCCATAGAAGAATTGTCGAGGGAGAATGTGAATAAGTTGTTGGGAATCTATTGGGACACTTTTGAAAAATATTGCAACGATAATGGACATGCAGATTTAATTAAAAGAGATTTGCGACGTTTGCAAAAAAAATTTTTATGGCCTTGGTGCTTGTTCGGCCTTTGTCTGGTTTATAGGTTCACAGTATTCCTTTCAAAACAATAAATGGAGACTCGTTAAAATTTATGAATTTTTAGGTCTGCAAACGGAAATGATTGACTTTATACAAAATACACAATTAAAATGATAATTTTTATAAAAAATTTACTCATTTGTGCAAAATAACGTGTCATTCTGTCTGTGTCTGCCTTAGTCAGTGACTTGGCGCATGGGAAAAAATGGAAATAAATAAATTTTTTTGATAAATTCTCATGGGTCATGGTAAACTGCATCACCCCATCACCCCCATCACTCCATCACCCTTATAGTAATAAAATGCATCACTCCATCACCCTCACATCACCCCCATCACCCTTATAGTAATAAAGTCCATACATCACTCTATCACCCTAAAATACAACTCCACATTATCAATAAATATCAAAATGAAAATTTAGAACATTTTAAGGATTTTGAGCATTATTTTTTTATAAGATTCCATAAAAGACCAAGGAACAAAAACAAGAAATGGTGGCATTTAATTTGCAATATACCATGCAAGAGAAACGCTACTGTATTCCGGAAGCCTCGTTTGGATTTTATCCAAAAGTCCGTCATATAAGATCCATTGATTTTGGAATGGAAAAGTGGCTACAAAATGGCTTCAGCCTTGTTGATACAATGATAAAGAAAACAAATTGTAATTTGTACCAATTAACGTAATTTTTGAAGGCACAGTGTGGACACTCGCTTCACTGACGTGAAAAATGACGAATGGGAGCGGTCCACCTTGGGGCGCAGAAAGTGTTCGCTGGACATTTGAATGGCAATTTTAATGAATACAATTAATGCAATTTCTAGTCATGGCCTCCCCATTAATTTCCTTCACGGTATTAATGACACTTTGTCGACTATAGCTACACAGGGTCTCCATTTATTGACGAAGTATACCATGGTCTTCACAAGTCGTAATTTCCAGATATTTTCCAAATATATTTTGAATAGAATCTAATGATTCTTCTTGTTCAGAGCTCCACAAGTTGTTGCCATTCTTGTTCAACTGGTCTCTCTGGACGCCTTCTATCCACAAGGCCTTGGCACTGTTAAATTTTCCAGCTCTAATTAAGTCAATAGCTTTCACCACAGACCTTGTGACATCCGAATTTGCACATTGTTTCTCCATAAATTTCGGGACAGCTGGAAAAAAATTAAAAATGGCGGCAGAAGTGAAAAGAACGTTGTCAATGGGCCAAGTATTAATAAAAACAGGGAATTATTTTTTCCTTTTTGTCGGTTCCCCAAGGCACAAATGGAATTTGTTGAAAAGAATTTAGTATTTGTCGATAATCAGAGATCCAATAGTCATTTAAGTCATCCATAATCTTTACAACCGGACTAGTACAAGAATCCGACGGCATCTGGTTTTTCTGAAACTGATTTGTACTGAAAAACTTAACTTCTTCGCCTGAATTGCTGTCATCAGAGTCAACCCCAGAATTTATACCCTCATATTGTACGGGAACTCGTAGACCTGGACCTTTTTTTCAGAACCTTTAGGAGCAGTTTTGTTGTACACTTTTGTGACTGTTGTGGGCTTGACATAATTTTAAAATTCCCCATTATGATGGCCATGTGCTCCTGAAATTAAAATGCTACCCTTAGTAAAAACAAGTAATTAAAATAGATAGTCAACTCACCAGCTGCCATGCTGACAGCAATCAAATGGACACATCGGGAGTCTACATAATTACATGTCTTGTTGAACAGATGCACCTAGTAAATCAAATGCAGTGCAGTTAAAGTACATGTTCTACAAGGCAGCAAGGCAAAATACGCTACATTAGTACTGGTCGGGTCAATTACAAAACCAAAACTGAATTTTTTTACCATGAAGCGGGCATAAGTGAAATGTTTAGTATTTAGTAAAAAAAACTAACTTACAATATGCTCTGATAGACCTTGACCATTGATTTTTGACCTCTGAGTTTTGACCCTGTAATATCCTTTACCAATTAGTTCAACGGCTCCACTCTCAACGAGACTTCTGGCTTTCTTGACCTTGGTTCCCCAATTTATATCATTGTCCATCCGTTGCAATTTAGGCGATAATTCTGCTTCCTGCAATTCATTTTGAAAAATAAGTGTAGACTCCAAAACTGTGATTGATTTAAGATTTCCAAGTTTTCCGCGATATTGTTCTTTCACCGAATAGTTGCTGGGCTCACCCAAGAATGACTTGTGCATGTCAAAAAAATTGAAGATTGCCAATCGTACACCCTGTTGACAATTCTATAAGATGTGATTTTTTCCCTAACCTCGAACAAGTTGTGCTTCGCATGATTGTTCACGGACTCACTATAAAATCAGCCAAAAATAAAGCACATTAGGAATACGCAAAAGAACTGATACATTTTAAATATTGCTAGCTTTGAAGCAGTTTAGTCTAACTGTAAGTTTTTAAAACAACAAACTAACCTTGCATTGTTAGTAACACCAGAACTTTTATTCAATATTCCATACTTCACCACGTTTCCTCTGAAACTGTTCCGCATATCTTTATCCAAATACTTTTGGTAATAGTTGAAAAATTTTGAGTCCCATCGTTCTCTGTCTCTTACAGGGGATTTTTCCAAATCGTCAATTTTTATCAATTTTTCATCCATACCACCTTCATACGGGTATATCATAGTTCACATCGGTTTCGGTGGGGCTTAGTAGTTGACAACTTTGCAGGTAGGAATCAAATTGTTTATTATTTTTTGACCACAACAATTTTAAAATGTCCAGCTGAAATGCTTTGAACATTCTAAACAGTCAAAGCACAAATTTAATACAGTAAACCAATAAAATATTTTGCCCTCATGCCAGCGATATAATTAATTTATTTTAGTTAATTTTAAGAATTTTGTTACCCTTCGTATGTGGTTGTAGCAATATGCTGAATTAATGTTCTTGAACTTTTCTGCCACGGCTGAAATGACACTTTTTTCTCTGTCAGTAATCAAAATGTTGTTTTTGTTGTCGAAACATTTCAAAAGGGAAGCCATTTTCTTAAAAAATGGGCAGTGCGTGTTTTTTTTGTCTGTGTATGTAGGACACAGCATGGCAATTCGAACGGTTGGAAACTCTTAAAAAGCGGGATAGCGCACACACAAAAAACTGACAAAAAAGTTTCCTACAACAAAACGATTTGCAATTAATTGAATGAAAAAATTTATAAACAACAATAAAATTATTTACCAAATTTAAAACTAGTGTCAAAATGGAAGCAATATTCCCTGGAAAATTTAAAAAAAATCATCCATATGCTCTAAAAGTTCAGAGTGGCCTGAAATGAACTTCATCACTGGACCAAATGTGAATTTTGGAACAATGTCAAGATATTCTCTTGAAAAAGTTGCCAAATCACCCAAATCGTTATCATAAATGGAAGCATTCCTTTTAATTGCTTTCTCTCGATTATAAATTTGTTGCAATTTTCTTGGTTGAAGTGCTTTCTCTCCCTGAATTTCGGCTCTATTTGAATCCAGGATCATCTTCCTATAAATTTGATATAAATAAGTTCAAGTTTATGAGAAGGCCAAAATCACATTCTTTGGAAATGCGAAAACATCTCGGTAATGTGTAAAACTTACGTCCACAACTTTTTCCCTTTTAAGCCACCTACTTTCCTCAATTCTTCATCAACCTTATTTTTGGACTCTTGTGGTGTTCTTTTAAACAGGCCTGGGATCCCTGTGTACAAAACATTTTTGTAGACCCCTGAGGCTTGAACCGAAATCCCTTGACTTAGACCCAACTGATTTTGTGGGAAAAGGTACCCTTCAAAATTTCCTGCAAAAATGTCAAAAAACGCTAATTCAACTTTCCATATTTAAGGTCGAAGAAATTGATTATTATCCGAATACCTTTGTAATGGACGACTACACGATGTGGTTTCCAATTTGAAATATTATCAAGTCCACCGTTTATGTCCCAGTACCAGTGCTTTGAATTGACAGCTCTTTGTTGTTTCTGACAAGGATTGACACATGTTTGTAGATCAGCGGATTTTTGTTGGGCTGCTTACTAGCAGTTTTGACCCTCCATTGCTCTCGGTCAACCCAGTATGGTTTATTTGTCATGCTGGTGTCGAAAACATACACCTGGCCATATTGAAAATTAAAATTATTTTTTATGATTTAAATACGCTTTAGATTTTTGTCGGGGACTTACAGTATTTTCAGTAATTGGATCAAATAAATTGACGTTTGATATTTGCTGGTCATTGGCGTTTAACAGCAATTCATGGGCATCCCGGGCTACAAGTTTTTTGGGTGGAACAATTGCAATGGATTTATCCTTACACAATTTTTCAAATATTTTTTCATTTATTTCAGCGTCTAAAAAGTACAGAAAAGTTTTAATTCATAAACAGTAATTATGAAAGTCATCTATTTTGTACTCTTTAGTAAATCTACATTTTACTTTTGCCATTTTCAGCTACTACTTTGACTTTTGGATTTTTTCTTCTGGGTGTCTCAACGAAGTCACTGTCATCAGAGTACACATCGTATTGTGTCGACGAATTATTTTCACTCTCATTACCAACGTCACCGTCACTATCTGTGGCATCGATGGAATCTGCACATGTACGCATTTTAGTTTTTTCAACAATTTCCAATAAAGTCTTCAGTTTAGCAGTCTTCAGATCTGTACCCAATGAGGAATCTGAAATATTCAATATCTCCTTTTGATAATTTGTCTCCACAAACCCAAATTCAGATTTTAGATTTTAGTAAATTTTACATTGAAAATAAAAAAATAATTAACTAACTGTAATCATTTTGGGCCAATCCTTCTTTTGGTGTTGAGTGGCCAGGCTCTTCAGAATTATTTTCTCTGTCATAAACGTTTTCAGGCTGGTAATCGTAGTCCGGGTCAAGACTCCATGATGAGGAAGAGTCATTTTCAAAATTTAAGTCTACATCAATTGTACTGACTGGCATTCTCTCAACATCTGATGACTCTAGTTCTGATTTGTGAGAACTTGACCCTTGTTGTTGACCGTCAGTATTATTTGTCTGAAAAATAGGACTTGGACTGGTCTCCTTTATTGGATTCAAAGTTACATCAAAATGTGCCTAAAATTATTTGAGTTACATTTTGAAAAACATAAGATGCAGGATATTTCCACATAATATAAAGTCAATATGTGAATTTAAATTGGTTATGCGCAAGTCTCATCAAAAAATTACCTGAATATTCCCTTCGTTGCCCTTCCACGTTAAGCACAAATGCATTCGATCGGACGCAGAATTAAAGTTCCAACACTTCTGAGCAAGCTGCCTCCATAATGAATTTGGATCTCGATAATTTTCTTGATCCCACACAGATTTTTGGTTATGTAAATTAACCATTTCAACGACAATGTCTGTAGCTTTGGTTTCAAACCAGATAGATTCTGAACTCATTGTGTTCATACTAATTGTCTCAGGAGAATAAATGAGGAAATTTAAATTGAGAATGACGCGAGGACTTTATGAGTGTCAACACGCCAAATAGAGAAAATAAAAGTTTTTAAATAAAATTCCGCCGTGTCGTTTTAACAGACTGTGACTCAAAGTCTATGACCCACGGAAAGACGAGGAAGTAAAGTGGGTTTCAGGAAAAATGTTCTATGTGCTTTGTAAAAGATATAGCATGCCATGCATTTTGCCTGTACGCCAGCTAAAGGCAAGTGTGTGCCTGAGGGAAAGATCAATTCTGGATTAAATTTGAAACGTTTTTTTCCAGCATGGCATGATGTGACTCATCGCTAGCCTAGAAACAAAATGTTTTATTTGTTATATTAATTTAAGGGTGATGTGAGGGTTATGGGGTGATGGGGGTGATGGGGGTGATGTGAGCGTTATGGAGTGATGGGGGTGATGTGAGGGTTATGGGGTGATGGGAGTGATGTGAGGGTTATGGGGTGATGGGGGTGATGTGAGGGTTATGGGGTGATGGGTGTGATGTGAGGGTTATGGGGTGATGGGGGTGATGCAGGGGCGTAGCTAGAGCCGAATTTCCGGAGGTGGGGGGGGGGGGGTTTGAGGCTAAAAACTCCATTTTTATCTAGTACTAATTTTTTTTTCAAAATTTCCTCATTATATCTAGTGTAAAGCCTGAAAGCTAAGGGGAGAGGTTAGAACCCGGAAACCCCGGTCGTGGCTACGCCCATGGGGTGATGGCGTGATGCATTTTACCATGACCCAATTCTCATCAAACGATGTTGTTAACTTTATTTTTTTCACTAATAAAATAAAAAGAAATAATTTTAGAAAAATGTTGTCAAAATGTAGCAATTAAAATTTTAATTATAAACCATATTAAACATTTGAAGTATAAAAAGAATGAATTTAATGATGAGTCAATTAAAAAATGGAGAAAAGTAATTTTTACGCATGTGGAATGTCCAGCACAAAAAAAACGAAATTGAGACGCGCGCACATATTTTTGTGCGTAGATTTTCCTTTTCCAATCATCCTCTTTGAAAGTTTTAGCTTCTCTGGAAAATTCTAAATGTCTTCACGCCAGGGTACTACGCCATTCTAAACCCTGCCAAGTCTCTCCGGTCATTGTCTATTCTGTTTGGCAAGCTACAAGACAAAAATTTTTATTGCGGTTCAAAATTTCAATAAGATCATTTTACGATTAATTTTGTTTCAGCCCAAAAAAATTGTTTAGTTGACACAAACTTGAAATGATGGTGAGGCGAATTATCTTAAATAATTGAAATAATTTATATAATGAATATTAATCAGTCTTAAAATAATTATAATGTAAAATTAAATGCAGCCCAAAATAAAGAAAAAAAAAGGAGAGGACACGCTGCCAGATGAGGGGATTTCAGTCCCAAAATTGGGGTCATGTGAGGGGTCATCTGGAGAGTATTCACGAGAAGGATCTTCTCGCAGAAGTCGAACCACATCTGACTCCTCCGGTTACTCTTCATCACCCAATGAAAAAGGTTTTTAGAATGACATTTTACTTTTACTTGTAGATGGTAGTGAGCACCATTTTCGTGTACAATTTTTGAATTTTTTTGCACTAAAATTAAATGAATTGATTGTAGATATGAAGGAAGTCCTCAAAGCATGGAGTCGATACCAAGAGACCAAATCATTTTTGAAAGACTAATTTCGTCACAAAAACTCCACCATTTTACCATTACCATGCCCCTTACATGCCCCTATAATTATTTTATAAATGTTATAATTTTAATGGCCACTAAACTGCTACTAAAGTGGCTCATAGAATTTAATGAATGTGTTAATTTAAAATTAATGATGGAATAAATTCATCTTAAAAACTGTAAATGGTGCATTTATAATAGGCTGTATTTTTTTGGCCAAGGATTTCGTTTTTTTGGCCAAAGAAATCCACGTTTTCAAATGTTCGCATTTGGCCAAGGGAAACATATTTTGGCCATGAATATACTTATTTGGCCAAGAATATATTTTT
>JAQIVZ010003799.1:0-12356 GCA_034700945.1 Arrhopalites spinosus
CAAAGACAGAAAAAAGTTTTAAAATTAAATTTTACCCCTGACAGGTTAATTTTATTGGACTAAAACATCAAAAAAAAATTCCTGGTGCCGTTTCCACTGTAGGCTATGTAAATACGCGTCCAGGTGATACTTGAGATGATGTTTCATAACAATGACTATACAATTATATAACTTAAGAGCCTAACTAGGGGCCTGTTCAAAATTAAATGAGTTTTGTTTTTAAAATCTGATAATTAATTTGATGAACAAGAGCAGAAATCCGGTTTGAAAAAATGAGATAATTTGGATATTTTAGTGGATCACTTCAACGCCATTTAGTTTTCTATGCATGACAGGAGTGGGCGGGAGTACATAGGCGTTTTCGTTTTGTTTTCCTCGACATTCATTTGTACAGCATATTAAAATCAAAATTAATTAAATATTAAATAATATTAGAATTAAAATTCAATTGACCCACAAAATAAGCTGGAATGGTTTTATTGACTTTTGGTTGTTTTGTGCCCATTAAGAAATATTTTACTTTTAAATATTCAAAATGAAGACAGTTAATTTTGCTCAACTTGCACGCCAACTAAAATTTTCCCTTGATGTCCATCCCTAACCTAATTAAGGGCGATGATTTTAACTTTTCGGTTAACTTTCATTTTAATTTTAAATAAGTCATTTGAAAATCTTTTATTGTCCAACTTAAATAATATTTTAAATTAATCACAACACCCAAAACCAATTAAAAATTAAAATAACAAATACAAAAATTTAATTCGTAAAAATTATCACTCTCCACAATTTCAATTGGTGCAAATTAAACTAAAATTAATTAATTTCCCTCTTACATTAAATTGTCCTCATAGCCAAATTGCCATTTAAAAAATAAATCTAAAACAAAGCTATGGCTCCAAATTCAAATTTGCCTTTTTTCTACTGAAATTTGTGACTGTCCAAATGAAATCGTTGACCTTGAAAAAGATGAAGAGGGACAACACGTTGGGTCATCTCGACCATAAAATTTAAATATTTAATTACATTCACATCCCCCTTGTAATTATGAAGGAGGGTGTCATAAATATTTTGAATTTGGCGCAAAACGTCTTTATACTCCTCCTCCCCTTTTATGATCAAACTGATGAGATTATTCCCCTCCATAATTTTCTCCTTATGCCCTGCCGGCAATTCATGCAAATCTTTGCTCAAAGAAAATAAATCATGGACAGATTGGCTAATTGCAATTAAACAAACTTTAAATTTCCCCAAAATTTTGTCCTCCCATCTCACTTTCCTATTTAAAATAATTCCATCCAATAAAACACAAAGTTCTAAAATAGGCTCCACCCCCAAACGAAAATAACGGGGACGTTGCCATTTATCTTCCAGTACAACTTGCTTGTAGTAATTCATCATACCTCCACCAGGTGTCTTTTCATCTTTTGAAATTTTAACTTTGGCGCCCAAAACAAAATTACCAGGTTGATCATCCCATGAATCCACGTCATATTGAACCCGCACTGCTCCCAAAAATTCCGCCAGTTGTTTGGCTTGAAAATGTTGTGAAATTTCAGCGGTAAAATTAAAAATTAAATAAAAAGCGGCATGAAGTTGAAAAAAAAGACCGTCGTCTTTTGAAAATTCGGATTTTTTCAATTCTCTCAATAGATGGCCTTGAGTTTTAAATTCTTGTTTGAGAATTTTTGAGTACATTTTGGCAATATAATTTGAAACTGAAATCTCCCGCGTTTCTATTGGTTCCCCTTCTGGCGCGTCAGGAGTGACTTCGACGAGGACATTGTGGGGCAATTTGAATATTGGATTGAACGCGCCTTTTCCTGTTGTGGTGTCATCGGCGGTGATGAGTTGATTTAAAATTTCTTTGAGAATAAAACGAATTAAATTGAATTTACACAATGTCGCCATTTTATTTATTTGAGTGGCATCCTTTTTAGTTTTCCTTGAAAATGGATTAAATCCAAGGATAAATGTGAGGGTAAAATCGAGAAAATCACAAATGTTTGACCAATATTTCACTCGTGATAATTTATTGGTGACACTGTTGACACGTGATGTAAAATTGGAGTCTTTGAATGAGGCGGGAGATATAAAATAACTTGTTGTGGCGGCATCTCTTATGAATGATTGACAATGGCCGACGTATTCGATTGTTTTTGATTTTGTCTCACATCCCCATGTAGGACTGTCTGACGTCATTTCTGTGAAACTTTTTTCTATCCATGAAAATAATTCTTTTTCAAGTTTTTCAAGATTCGCGGGATTGACTTGGGATTTTTCCGCGAGTTTTAGATCGTGGGGCCAACTGAGGAATATTTTTGAAGTTATTTTTTGCTCTTCTTTCTCATCTTTTTTGTAATTGAGCGTCACGTAAAGACACTTTTCTTTTGAGTTTGAAGCCATTTATAATTTTTGGTGGAGAATTTAGATAATCTAAATTAGTTATAAATTTTAATTGACGTAATTTTAAATCCTTTAAAGAAAACAGACAAAGTTTTTTTTATATGATAAAAATGTTGTGCCGTTTGAAAACTTCAGAAATTGACTGGAAAGTTCCAGAGGATGCCAAGTGGAATTTTTTGGTTTGTTTGTATGAACCGCATTTAATTTAATTGTGTTACAAGTTAATTGGCTTGCAATTTACTGGATGTATCGCCTCAAATTGAGACCCTTTGTACATTAACATGGCCTGTGCTATTTAAATACTAAAGAAAAAATGTCGCGATGGGTGACAAAGTTAATTCTCTTTAAAAATGGCGTCAAATTGACCATATGGCATGTCCTCAATATAATTCATTTTTATTGATGTTGAAAAAGTTAATTTTAGGATTTTACAAATTGTAGCCTCCCTCAATCGTCACCAGCTAGTACGCCTTGGGATGTTTGATAGCGGGAAAAAATCAAAAAACTTAATTCAAATAGTCACGTGACCAATGAAAATAATGAATTCCATTGAATAGTTTTCCAAAACAAATGTTGGCGGGGTGACACGTATGAGTTGTTGACTAACAAATTTTTTGAATTCATTTTTGAAAAATGCGCCACAATTACAAGTCTCGAGTTCGAGTACAGTCACAATTTTCGCTGAGCCAATTTTTTAAAATTATTGTCTAATTCAAATCCCAGTTAAATTAACCAGTAGGCTCATTAATAACAAATTATTTAGTAGACGTGAATTAAATTAAGAGTTGGTTAAAATTTGCAAAAATGAAGAAAGAAAGAGCGACGTCACAATTTTTGCCACAGCAACAACCACAAAATGGGCCATCTTCTGGTCAACGCCAACGGCCTCTATCAGACTCTTCGTATGGACACGTCTATGTTGCATCACCGCCATCTGTCAGTCATCAACCTTACACTATGCCAGGGGCCTCATATGGGTCATCCAAAGATCCAGGTCAAGTGTCGTCAGAAGGTCAAGGACGGGCCCAGGATAAAGATAAAGTGGTCTCAAAATGTTGTGGAACGAATGGGAAAAAGGTGCTCATGATTGTGGGCGCCATCCTTATTGTAGTTTTTTTTGTCATGGCCTACGTGGGCGTTTGTGTACTGGGCCATCTTTGTTAACAATAAAATTGGTCTTGATGAGAATTATTTTAATTAATTTTATTCGCACATTAAATTTTTTAAAAGAAATTGTGACATCCTTGACTTGTTAATGGCCTTTTTTGTACATTTCTGATTCAGTAAACTTAAACTTACCAAATGGTAAAATCAACGAGAGCAAAGGGTAGCTTTTATCTTTCACTACTCGGTCAACTTTACCTTTCGCAAGGTAAAAGTGTTAACATTTTAATGCATAGTAAAATTTACCGTGTCCAACGTAGGAGACTTTTTACTAGCGCTCCAACCGTAAAAACGGTAAAATTTTACCAGAAATAAGTTAAACTTTACCCGCTCGTTCTGAGAGTGTTGTAGTAAATTTAGTGCAATAAAATTTGGTGCTGTTTGTATACAAAATAGTGCTGCTTTTACTAAATTTAGTGCTATGAAAATTTAGTGCTACTTTTACTATTTTTAGTGCTCCCAACCTATTAACCCAATGTTAATTCACAAAAAAGTGGGGTTAGTAGCACAAATAGTGTTCAGATAGAATGCTTTGAAATTCAATCTGTGAAAAAACCTGCTGCACTAGCCGCGATTGACCCTACAGCAAATAATTAATTGTTTTCATGATGAATTTATGACAAAAGTACTCTATTTTTTAAGGGTGTGGGCAGATGACAAAGAGCTGGAAAGAACTATTGCCGAAGACCTCAAGTTATGTAGTTCTTTTAGCAAATTGGAATGTAACAAGAACACTAAAAAGTGTGAATGTTCAGCCTCAGCCACATGGAATGCAGTCTCATCAACATGTACACATAAAAATATGACACTCGAGGAATTACGCAAAGTAAAGAAAGAAAGGCAAAAAATGGACTTAAATAAAAGAAAGTGACATCCTTTTCTCTGAGTCCATTTCGTAAAAACATGGTGAGATTTATTTTTATATTCCCACTTTAAACCATCCCAATCTCCCAATAAAACTTGTGGCCCCTTTTTTCCTAGTACAAAGTTTGTACTGCAAACGTACGTGTTTTAAAATTATTTTAAATTTATTTTAGACTCCAACACCAACAAACTGACAATCAAGTTAATTACCCGTCGAATAAAAAATTATTGCAAAATTGATTGTACCATTAAGTCCATATTTCTTTGTATGAATAAATTATCATAATTTTACATGTCTGTAATATTAGTATATTACAATTTACACAAAAAAGTGTAGGACCCATTTTTCTGACTTTTATTTTATTTTGTCCATGGAAATTCTTTTAGAGTACAAAAAATTCACAAATATGTTGATTTTTTCAAAGGGAATTCTGTTATGGTAAGTTTAGGACTCTGTTGGCTATTTTCTTGCAAAATTATTTATTTTTGCAAAGATAATTAGTTCAAAACGTGTTTTGATACAATTGTTCTCGTTCCGAATGCATAAAATAAATTTTGTACTTATAGAGTCTCACTTAAATCTATTTGCCTGGTCCTAATTAGTCATGCGTCGTTAAAATCAATTAAAAAATTATATCAACATTTTTTTTGTGAATAATGAAAATCAATTTATTGAATTGGAAAAAAGTACCCAAAATATTAAAAATATATCCACCATTAAGTTAATTAAATGCTTTCAAAAGACTCCCACCATTTTTCTCTTTTGGAACGTCAAGGGCGGTAAATTTAGAATTTAAACTCCAGGAGTCAAAATTCTTTCTCCTGTTTTGTTGTTGCTGATCCCTGTACTGGTTGTTGAGTCTTGTGCAAATAAAAAAGAGCAACGCGGCAATAAAAAATATGTAGACAATATTTAACTTTAAAAATTTGAATATTGGCGCCACCACCCCCACCCAAGAGAAGGCATCTTCAAGTGGGTCAGTATAGACCCTCTCTGTCACAATCATGGGGACTTTGGGTGTCATTTTCTCTTTGGGGACAAAAACGGGTATGGATGACCACGTGACTCTTTGTTTCATCTTGGGCACCACCAGAGGAGGTGTGGAGACCTTCTGTGACTCCATGTCGATGACCTTGCTTGTACCATGAACAACCAGGGTCACATTTTTCAGTTGCGCTGAACGCGTCCAATTGTTAGTGATTTCAAGGGTCCAAGTCCCAAGAGGGCTCTCATCCCAAAAATGGACTGTCATGAAGGGCCAATCAGCGAAGCCATTCTTGCTGAGATCCAATTTGCGATAATTCAATAAAGTAGACCAAGTACCAGCGGGTGACCTTAGTTTGATTTGAATGTCACCACGTTTACCCGCCTTCAAAGTTATTTTGGCTTGGACATGCTCTAAAATGTTGACATTGTTGCAGTTATCCTTGACCTCAAATTCGACCATTAGTTTACTTTGGGCGTCAATATTTTCCCTGATATTTTTGACACTGACTTCACATGACCTGGCGGGATTCACTGTCGTCCAGTTTCTGGCCAATTCGACCATGCCCCAGGCGTTCATCAGCCCGTAACCAAATTCATTGCTGACTTTTCTGCCCACGCCATTCGTGACCCAATTGGCCTCTAAATCAAGGGGGCGGGAACTTCTTACAATTAAATGTTGCATATCTCGCCACGTTAAATTTGGATTGGCTTCCAAAGCCAGTGCGCAAATGCCCGCAGCAAAGGGGGCAGTGCTTCCTTTGTGTTTGTGGGTACACTGGCTGAATATGTCGGTTGTGACGATGGATCCAGAACCAGAGACGCTGTTGAAAGTGGCCGCCAAGATGGCGCTACATTTTTCACCATACCATGGTTTGGTGTGGTTGGAAGTCACTGAACTGATGGCAATTGTATAGATGGAGTTGACATAGCCGTCACAATTGCAGTCGTCGTTGAAGCCGCCGATTCCAGCTGCCCAGACGTGTATTGACCCTTTCCCGCCTCTCCCATTTTTGATGCTATTCGTTAGCGCTTTTGTCGCCATAATTCCTGGTCCTTCAAGCACTCTTCCGTTATCATCTAAAATAAATGATTTAAAAATTATGCGGGAGTTTTAAAATTGGAAAAAGAATTTGGCGTCATTATTGCATACCTGGTCCCCAAGATGACATGTAGATGTCGACATGCTGAATATTATACGCCAATGCTTTGCCTTCTTTCTCATCTGTGACGTTCAAATCGAGGAGTCGAATACCGCCAATTTTCGAATTGTATGCGACGCCGACACCACAAAATTCATTATCGGCTACCCCAGATATCTCACCAGCACATCTTGTACCATCATAGTCGACAGAAAAGTCGACGGGATTCGGGTCTGGGTCATCATCAATGACGTCATAGCTTGCTTCCGGGTCATAATTATCCGCCAGGTCAACGTGCATCGTTTCGACACCGTCGGCGACAACACTGACCACGACACCCTTGCCAGTTATGCCACTGGCCCAAACTTTTTTAACGTTCATGTCGACACCATCCTCACCATTGAGGTACCACATGTCCCCCCATTCTGGATCTAAACTTTGGTAGTTTGTCGTTGGCACGAGGTTTTCAATTTGGGTGGATCTTTTACGCAGGTGGTGATTTTTATTTGAATTTTCTTCTGGGTTGGTACGCAAATGACGGATTTTTGCTCCCGGGTTATTTGAAACTGGAGAGGTGGAGAATGAAGAAGCAATGACGAGAATAAATATAAATATTTTTAACATTTTGTAAAATGAAGGAGGCTCTAAAGGCCCTTTGAGTTAAAACTTTACAATTAATTTAGTTGATTTTGTTCCCTCAATAAAATGTAAAATGAGGGAGTCGTTGAGTTGCAGAAAAAGATAAAATACTTTTTTTTGACGGGATGGAGATAACAAAAATTTGTAATGGAAAGTTTAATCTTAAACAAGATTAATTTACTTTGTCCTATAATTTCATGTTTCTCTTAATTGTCGACTATCAAATGTACAGGGTGATTATTTTTCTTCATTATTTTTTAATGTAATTGAACAGAGACAGAGGGAAGATGTTGTGCGTGACCCTGTAAATTTTAATAAAATGATTCATGGGAACCGTTTTGATTCCGTCAAACAATTTATTTGTACAGGCGTCAAACTTGCAATAAAACTTTTATCTAAATAAATAATTATTTGTAGATAATTTAAATACATAATATGTATATTAATTTTTTACGTGATTTATTTTGTTTGGAGTGTAAAACCAAGTTGAAAGTTCAAGTTTGAATTGAAAATTGAATGAAAATTCTAGTTAATCCCGGTAAATGCAACCTGATTAGACACAGTCATGTGACTTTTAATAAAATAAGTTGGCAAAAATAAAAACAAATTTTTTATTCCTAATAATTCTAGAAAGTGCACAAAGCCATCCACCATCAGAAAAAAATCTGGCTGTAAAAAAATAATAAATGCGTTATTTTTTAAATAATTATTATTAATTATTGCAAATGAATATTATTTGTATTTAACTTTGTTCAACTTTGCATTTAGTTGTAAAAATAATGTGCGTAAACCAAACAAATTAGTTGCAAAATATTCATAACTTGAACGCCATTCGGGTAATTCTTGGCCCTTTTGTGCACCCCATAACATATGCTGGACTCTCCTCCATGTTCTCTAGTTTCAATTTATAGCAGACTCATTATCAACTCTATGGCATTTATATTTTAAATATAATCTTAATTCAACAATTAGTACAAAAAAGGACACCCTTAAAAAATTGGGGAAAGGTCATTGACCTTGCCCTTAACTTTAGTCCAAGTCCCCACAAAATCTTTTTTAAAGAACGTGCCGTGGGTAATGACAGAAAATATTGGATCTCGCAGTTCACTGTAATAGGCCTCCCTCTTGCTCGTATACCATCCTCTAAGTCTCTCAGGGGCCCCTTTCAAGAAAACAGGGAATCCCCACGTTCCATTTATTTTTAACCGCCTAATTTGTTCCCGCTTCTCCACTTTTGAATTGTAACTCTCCGCCACAATCCCCGTCAGTTGAATGTCCTCCAATGAACATTTTACTTTGACACAATTCAATTCATTCAAAAGTTTGGTTATGGTGGTCACAGTCGTGACATATCCCCATCCAGAACAATATTCCGGGTACTTTCGACCCGGGTAGTCTTCAAACGAGGTGTACCACCTGTGCCATGGATAGCGCAGAGGGACTCCTTTGTTATTCACGTCACCATAATAATTGGACGAGTTGGTGTAATATTTCGGGTGGTGGTTTAATAATTTAATTAATTGAAAAATATTCAGCACCACGTCATCATCACACTTTACCACTACTGTCACGTTGGGCCACCAAAGGGTCACGGATTCGTAGCCCATAATTGTTTTGAGGATCAAGTTTCGATATGTGTCCACAAAATTCCCCATTATCAAATCCCCACAAATTTCCGGCTCAACATTTAAATTTTCCTGGACAATCTGAGGCTGAATTTCATAGGGAGGGGCGGCACCCACAAGGAATTTGTGGGAAATGTCCCACCCCTCGTGATTTTTGACGGAGGCCCATGTCGTACGAATTAGTTGACGCCTCATCAAATTTTGGCGGGCAGAGCTAATTATTATGATGATGGTCTTGAGCTCAGTTTGATCTTGCCGGATTAAAGTGGGGGGCCAAATAAAATTTGTGGTTAAATTTCTGCTGCCATTTTGACAATCAGTAAACTTCTTTGTCAATAGAGAAGGCAAGTATTTTAAGGTGATCTGAATAATTAAAATAAATTAAAATTAAATACAGAATTAATCAGCCTAAAAACGAATAAATTACCAAAAAAGCAAAGATGACGGTCAACCATTTTAAGTTTCGGGAACATACTGAAAGGGATAAATTGTCAATTAATTAATATATTAATTAACTTTTTATACAGAAAAGTATTATTTTAAAAAATGTTTTTGTCATTAACTTACCTCTAAAGTACAACATTTAGTTCAAATTATCTTGTATAAAATTGAGTTGAAAACTATGACCATTTAAATTTTAAACAGTTTAATATTTTTAAATGCAATTAATTTAACTCTCTTTCTTCTCAATGCATTTTTTATAAGAAAGGAAATGGCTCAAGACAGTTATTTTAATTATATGCAAAATTGAGCTGACACAAGACATTTTTTGATTTTAATAGACAAAATATTTATTTTTAATTATGCTAATGAAGCATATTCCAAAACCCATTAAAATTGTACGACTTTAGTTACCGTGATGCAAGGCTCTCCACCTAAAGGCTCTCCTTTAGGTGGAGAGCCTTGCCGTGATGTAACATTTAAAAAAATATTTTTGTAGTGAGTACTAGTGAGTGAATTAAATATGATTTAATTGAAGAGTTTAAATTATTTTATTCCACAATTTCCACGCCGCTCATATAAATAAAACAACTTGTTGTTGGCATATTAAAATTAGGTACACTGCATGGAATTTCTATTATGAAAATATCACTTTATTTTTTAACTTGATTGGATTTCTTGGTGACGATTAGTATTTTAATTCCATTTATGATTCTAAATTATAATTATTGCAATTTATGTGCAAATAAATTATTCGTTATTGCAAAGAATTGATGATAATAAAATTATTTTTTTATTCACAAAACTTTAACTTGTCAAGTTTGTAAATGGAGTACAAAATTAATTGATAAATAAAATGTCTGAAGAAACTAAATTATTTCAAGTAATTTTTCATCTTAAATAGAAACTCATTGATTTAAGTAACAATTATCTAATAAGAGAATAATTATTTTGGCATGTTGGTAACCTTTATAAAAATTATTAGTCACTTTTTGGGATACAAATCATGAGATCGAGACAAAAGTAGTTGGGAGACAGCTCGAATCGTCGTCTCTGACACACCAACAACTTGACCAATTGATCGATAAGTTTGGTTTATTCCAGCAGCCTTTAAATACAAAATTAGTTGATTTAATTGTAATTAAAACACCTGAGATAACGATGGTAAAATTATTGTACCAATGAAAACTTACTTTACAAGATATAAAAATCGCAGCTGCTGTCACAGAAATTGGAGCACGACCTTCAACCTGAAGAAATAAATTTAATTCGTTTTAAATTATTAATTAGTTAGTATCAACTTTAAAAATAAATGACAAAGCAAATTAATTAAATTGGGCAATTAATTAAATTACCAAATCCAACTTATGGGCATTCCTCTCAATAGCGGTGGCAACCCTTTGAACTTTTGGAGGGAGTTGTAAAATAGCACAAAATCGAGGCATGTAGTCGCCTATATTGACTTTGTCGACTGTACAAAATAAAATAATTAATTATTTTGACATTTAAATGTAGTTAAAATTAAATGGTAATTACCATCCATGATTTGTTTAAATAAATTGTTGATGACTTTGAAGGATCTCTTGATGGTCTTTTCACTGACTCGTGACACGGCACAAATTTCTTTGAAGGTACGAGGGACCCCTTCCTGTCGACAGGAAATGTACAGACACACGGCACAAGCAGCCTCAACTGACCTTCCAAGCAATTTTTTCTGATCTCGGATCATCTGTACAATTAAATTTAATTAATATTTAATTACAATTAAAAATTATGTTTAATCACTGTAAATGAACTACCTTAAATAAACTATGAGCTCGAATAAGGGAGGGTTGAGTCAAATGAATTTTTGAACCCATTTCTCCAATTTCTTTGAAAGCCAACCGAAGAGTCCGACTAGGATCCGGAAGTGACCTTTGACTACCTTGACCTCCCATTCCAATTGTGATACTGGAGAGATCAGACTCATCCAAAAGTGGATTGAGGGTTGACCCGACTCGACAACGGTCAACAGAATTAGACTCGTTGAATGTCCGCCATTCAGCACTAACGTCAATTACTCTGTCAACAATAATAGTTGACAGATCAAGGTCAAGTTTTTTATATGCTCAATTATTTTTAAATGCAGAGAACGTTGAAACGTTCTCTTATTTTTATTCCCAAAAAATGAAGAATAAAATTGAAGAGAAGAAAAGACAGGAAATGAGTTTTATGATAATAATAATTTATTTTCATGAAAAATAGAAACAAAATGCATTTAATTTAATTAATTGTAATTACCGGTCACCAACGACGAGACCACATTCACCACAAATTTGATCCCCCGCTCGGTAGTCTTCAATTAATATCGCAAGTGGATGATATTTGCAAGAAATCCCTGCCATTTTTTATTCAAATTGTCAGTCTTATTTTTCTCAAGTCACACTGTGACTGTTAGTGTAAAATAAATTTAATATTTGGTCAGTTAAATAACAATTAAAGTAAATTCAAGAGGAAGAGAGAAAAAAGAGCACATCCGTCCTCCACGAGTGAGCTGAGGAGACTGAGAGAATACGTTCGCTGTGTGAGAATTTAAGCTGTAAAAATACGTTTTCTGCCCTGTGACGTCACTCCCCTTCCTCCCAATGGAAATTTCCTGTCGTCTTTTTTTCGTCTTTTACGTATCAGCCAACCTGTTGACTCATTCTGTAATAGACGATAGTTTTTTTCAAGGGAGAATTTGCTAAAAGCGCGCACTCAATTCAAACTCGTGGTGCTTGGAAATTTTTCGGGATCAGAGATGCCTGATTCCAATTTCCAATTTTTCTGACGGTCGAAAAAATTGTCAATTTTTCCTTCAATCCCAATTTTTCGGAAAAATTAAATTGAAGGGCCGAGGAAAAAATTGGAAAAAAATTGAAGAAAATTGAAGGGGAAAAATTGGAAATTGGTCCAATTTTTTCTAATTTTTGGTTTTCTTTGCTAAGACTGGCGCGATCAACGAAGTTCAAAGTAAAATTAGAAAAAAGAGTCAAAAAGTCTTTCTTAACTCTCAATAATGCAAATTTCTTACAAATTGTAAGTTACAATTATATATTTGTTGTTTTTATGACA
>JAQIVZ010003800.1:0-12355 GCA_034700945.1 Arrhopalites spinosus
CAAAAAAAGACATTTCAAAAAATGGAATCATGTGGCCAAAAAAAGATATTCTGTGGCCAAAAAGAGATATTTCCTTTACATAATGTTGGCTGAGGGTTTTTGCTAGAGGAGAAAAATAAAAATATTACGATTTTGTGTGCTATTGTACTTTCTCCTATGATTGATTTTATAAATTCAATTTTCACAATATTGATTTTGAATTTTATTTTGATTTGATTTTTAGTCAAAGTCATTGTCTGTTAATGGGCAAGGAAGGAATCATCATCATCACGCAAGAGGCAAACCTTGCCCTTGTCTCTGGCACTAAACCTTAAAAACATTTGAAATGTATGGGGAATTTGGAAGAATGGTGACTATGATGATAATTCCTTCCTTGCCTACCAAGAGACAATTACTAAGAGTAAAAATCAAATCAAAATTAAATTGAAAATAAATATTGTCTGGAAATTGAATTTATAATTGAATTTATATCACGCCTCAACAATATTTAATAGCCCATACAAAGCTACTATCTTCATTTTTGTCCTCTAGCAAATACCTTTAGCCAACATTCTCTCAATTTCACATTTTTCTTTCTTTCTTCCATTAAATTGTGAATTTATTATTTATGATAGAAATTATTTCTTTTTCCCCGCAAAATATTTTTTTTGCCCCCGACAAAATGTTTCTTTTCCTCGACAGCCAAAATATTATTTGAAAATGGGGAACACAGCACAGAAAGAGGGAGATATTATGATTAATTGAATCCGAAAGTTCCATGATTTTTAGTGGCGTGTCACTATTTTTAGTGGAAAATGCATCAGAAATTCAAGTTGACGCATTTGGGCGGGATGTGAGTCATTTTATTGACAAAGATAAATTTTAATAATTATTCATCATGTAAGAACGGGATAGCCAACTACAAAAGCTTTCATAATGGAGGAAACCCTTATCAGCCCTTATCTCCTCACCTTCAGTAGACATTAAAACATTTTTTATCTTAATTAGTTCACATTTTTTTCTTTTGACTGCAAAATTTACAAGGATAAATTCAGCCCTTTTTTGTTGTACAGTCACGATTTAGGCTAGTCAAAAAATTGGCAAAAATGCGTTGGAAATTTGGCGGATTTTTTTTCGTTTTTAATTTAAATTTAATTTTTGCCATAGAGTTTATTCCAAATCCAATAACTTTTAATGAGGGGACAAATAAAAGAGAGATAGGGCCAAAATATTCCACAGTTTCAGAAATTTGTCCAGATCAATTTATTGACCTTGAGGTCAACATTCCTTATCATGGACAAGTCAAAGAGGGTCAACATTGTTTAATGACTTTTAAACAATTTGGGGATGTTAATCAAGTAAATATTTCAAAATATATTACAGTTGTTTAATAATTTCATAATTTAATTCCATTTAATTTTAAAATTGGCGCCTGATGATTTATTTTAGAACACACGTTTAAAATTGGAAGTTTCTTTAATTTTACCGCCATCCCAATCTCAATCAAAAATTCCATTTATAAAGGATCCTCTCACAGCCGCCATTTTACATAGTTATGACCTAGATCGAATAAAATTGCCCATGGATGTCACCACTCATTTTAATGAAACAAGGTCAGACTCATTTTTGACTTGAGGTCATGTTAAATATTAATTTTAATTAATTATAATTAATTTGTGTAGACGACTAACCAAAGCCAGTCGAATAATTTGTTTCCAATACAACGAAAATGGACTTGAAGACCCCACTGATATTGACATTCTGTTTCATACGGACAATGACCTCGAGATCCGATTTGAGGTCAAGCTTGTTGTCATTCAAGTCCCCAAATTGGAGCTCGAGTAAGTTTTGAAATATTTCATATTTAATTATTTAATAATCTAAAATTAATTACAGTAAAGAGACGTTCATCACAATAACCCAAAATTCGCCAATTTACCTCCATTTTGATTTTAATTCAACTCATGCGCACCAACAAGGATATCTACAAAATACTTTAGTTAGTCTCGAGTCAGATTCCTCTTCTTGTATGACCTTCTCTATTCAACGTCCTCAGGTAAATTTTTTCAAGTATCTTTTACTATTAATTTGAATTCAAATATTAAAATGAGCGCCATTTTTAGTGTCCAAATTATGACCGCGAAAGTAACGTAAAATTTGAAGGAATATGGCAAACTGTATCCAAGTCAGGTCTCATTAACGTAGAGGTGAGTACAATGCAAAAAAACAATATACAAGACAGAAAAGTGGTGGGAAAATTAACTTTTTAAATTTTGATTGTAGCGGCACTACAAACAATTCGAAAATGGCTTCTATGTCGTTCTCGTCCTCCACAGTAGTTTTAATCAGTGCTATTTAACAGACCAAGATGAAAATGGAGAGAAATGGATACAAAACATAGAAAAAAACATGACCCTCAAAGTCCTCCAAGACTACCCGGGGCCGGGTCACTATTGGAGTCAAATTTGGACACCCATTGCCATCTCCCTGTTTTGTTGTATAATCCCCTTAGTTTATATTGTCTTTCGCAAATTTTGGGATGATGGGGAGTCCATTTATGAACAAATATTGAGTAAGTTGCAATAAATTAATTTATTAAAATTTAATTTAATTTTGTAAAATTACTTATCAGAGAATCATCAAAATAAAATGAGAAAAAATAATCCAACACCCGCCAATTTAAATCCACCAGAAAATTTGGAAGATAAAGATCAGAATCAAGGAAAATTTGGGAATATTGTCGTCTCTGATTTGTACGATAATAGATTTGACCTTGGTGGTCAAAGTTCGTATCCTTGTCTACTTTTTACAATGTCCTTATTTTTTACTGTACCAGTACTTCAATTATTACGTAATAATCTCCAGGTAATTTAATTTTAAACTCAAAAACGTTTGTTGGCGCCAACATAAAAATCAGAACCTTTATTTTGTTAAAACTAATGATAATTACAAAATTAATTAAAATTAAAATTGTTTCTAGATATTTTGGGACACAGGAAATTTTGATTTTTGCTACTACAATTTTAAATGTGCGCACCCCATCGAATTTCCATTATTTAATCTCTACGATGGAAATCACGTGCTCTCCAACATTCCCTACATTTTTTTTGGTCTTTCCTTTTATTTTATTGCACTGCGAAAAAATCGCATAATGAAAAAGCTTGCCAAATACACCAAGAATGTTAATTTAAATGACAAGGATTTTGCCCCAACTGGACTTCCTGTACAAGACAATGGCGTCTATCGTGCCATGGGCCTTGCCTTAGCCATGGAAGGCGTCTTAAGTGCTAGTTATCATATTTGTCCCACTGAAGTTAATTTTCAATTTGGTACACAAACTATAATAATTATTTAAATTAATTATGGCGCTAATTTTAAAAAATAATTTTCAAATCTTAGACACTGTCTACATGTACGTCATCAGTTTTCTCGGCATTGTCAAAATCATCCAAGCGCGCCATGCCATACATCCCAGCGCGTAAGTAAAAAAATCAATCTTTCATCCTCATGTAAATTCCAATTTTGATTTTGGCGCCAATTACTTTCAGGCACACCACCTTCATAGTCGTGGCAAGTTTCTCTGTAATTTCAGTTTTTGGGGTCATTGCTGACTCATCGGAGAGTGAGCCATTTCGTCAATTTTTCTACTGGACTTTTTTCCTGGTCCACATTTCGGTTCTTTTGTTGAGTCTCTTTTTGATGTACTTCATCGGGTTCAAGGTCACCATCCCTAGAAACGTAGCTGAGGACGATTGGGTAGAAACGTACGGCGTTCTTAGTACTAGCGCGGTAGATGGCGCCGAATGTGGGAAATCTAGCAATAAAATTCATGTCCTGTTCCAATATTTACAATTAGACACGGGAATATTTGGCTACATTTTTAGAGAATTTAAACTTTACCGGTTACACAATGACCTCCCAATGATAATATGGAGTCGATTGGGGCGCACAATTATTTTATTGGTGCCCAATTTGTACATGATTTACAGTTATTTGAGTGACATGAATTATTTTCCGTCTCATTTACTCAACATTTTATTAGCCAATTTTGGTGTCCTTCTCCTCTGGTATGTGGCGTGTAAGGTGAGGGATTTTAATTTAATTTAATTTAATTGGAAGTTAATTATGTGTATTTTTTGGTATAGTTATATGAAAATAGATGGCGGTTAAGAGAGAATTGTTTCTTTTGGCAGAGTGCGAGTTATTTGTTGTTTTTTTTGGTCGTTTTTGGGGTGGCTTATTTAATGTTTTTTATACAATTTTTAACTGAGTGGCAAATGACCCCTGCGCTGTCACGTGAGCAGAATGAGGGATGTTATGATTTTGAATTTTATGATGCGCATGACCTCTGGCATTTTTTGTCCGCCGTTTCCCTTTTTTCGGGATTTATGGTAAGTTTTTCAATGATATTACAATGCTAATGACCATGCGCGTTTTTTAGCTCCTCTTTTGATTAATTTTAATTTTTAAAAATTTTAAACAGTTTTTGCTCACATTGGACGATGACTTGGTTGGGGTGCCGCGAGAAGAAATTTATATTTTTTAATTAAATTTTAATTTATTGTGAATTATTTATTAAATTGTCCAATTAAAATTAAATATTTTGTCATAATTTATTATGATTGTCAACCAGCACCCATTGGCTTATTGCCTCCATTGCCACCTTGACCTTGACCACCTTGACCCATAAAATTAAAAAAACCGCCATTTTGAGAACCAGAGCCATTCATACTAAAACCCGCATTGGGTCCATTGTTTTGTCCAAGACCAAAAAATTGGGAGAGGGCGCTACTTGAATTAGTACTTCCACTACCCATCCCCATCCCACCGCCAGTATTGCCGCCATTGCCGCCATTGTGTAAACCAGCGGCGTGATTTTGTCCAGCTGCTAAAGCCTGTAAAAACCCGCCTACGTTGTGACCCCCCGGTAAAGTATTGTAGAAGGCTCCTATTGTACTCACGTCAACTCCACCATTTTGATTCTAATTAAAATAATCAACAAATTTAAATTAAATATCATTTTGGGCGCCAAAAATTTAATTTTTTAAATTACAAGTAAGAGAGATAAATTCCCATCCATTTTACTGCCGTCTACAAGGACAGGGTCAGTGACCCCTTGTGTCTGTTTAATTGGAGGAAGGGAGGAGAGGCCAATTTCTTTGGTGAGAAAAAATTGGAAATTGATGGCCACAATTAAGACAATAATTTGGAACCTATAAAATAATAATAACATTTAATTAAAGTAAATTAAAATTTAATTAAATTGATAATTTTAATTAAAATAACCTGGCCATAATTTTGTGTGTATTTTATGTATTTTTTTGGGCTTGTTGTAAAAAGGAAAAGTACACCAAGAGGGACTGGAGGAGACTAAAATTATTTTCTAAGGCGCTTTACTTTCACTTCAGGCTTAGACTCGCTTAGGTATATTTAGCTCCCTTCTCCCGTTAAAACTAACGGTAACAATTGAGAGTACCGCTTTAAAGGGTTCAAGGGGACCACAAATTAATTTTTATTTTGGACCAATAAAATTATTTTTCGCCTTTGGCTTCCATTGGAACATTTTTTGTATGTCAAAAAAAATTAATGAAAAAATGTTTACTTTTATTTAATTAAACTAATTTTTACATACTGCAAAAAAAATATTTAAAGAGCACTATGGCCCAAGTAATTAATTTGAGCCCAGTTTCCATAAATTTTACCCACAATTCATATTAAAATAAGTAGCCACGTTTGGGCACTCTTTTAACCTTTAAGGACCCCACACTCACTTATAAATTAGAAATTGGAAACTTCAATGTGAAAATTGTAAAATCGGGAATCGTCGTTATAACAAATAACAATTGATAAATCCGAAATCTTTCATACAAAAGTCAAAAATCAAATAAAATGATAGATCTTGACCTCCCGATCATTTCTATAAAGGTCTCGAGCCAAAATTTATGCATGTTTCAGAGAAAATCCGTTCCGAAAATTCGGGTTTTTCACAAGCAAGATTTGAGTGATGAAATTTTCGAGTTTCTATTTTTAAGTGTCGAATTTTGGTGTTTGACTTTCAAATATTCGGCTTGTAATGTCGAAATTATTAAAAAAAAAATTTTTTACCTATTATGGATTAAATGTTATGGATATCGGTAGATCAGCTAAAGTGGGCAGACATATTTCCGTCATATCAAAACCATGATATGAATGAGGGGGGTTTAGCTCCGCCCATACCGTCAAACTTCATACAGATTATACACTCTATTAATTAAAACTAAAATTAAACATAATTGTCGTCAACTTCCCTAAAATATTTTGACATGTAAATAACCGAAATTTCACGGGCTTTCCGAATTTGTCACTTTCATGTAATTTGGATATGATGAAGGTCATGGAAAATGACACCAAAGTTGATATAATTGAAATTTTGGGTAAAAATATTTAAAAGTCAATGCCCAGGCAGACCCCAGGTCAACTTCCCTAAAATGTTTTGACAGTCTAAGGACCAGAATTTCACGGGCTTTTCGAATTTGTAATTCACTTGACATCCGGATCTGATGAAGGTCATCTAAATTGACACCAAAGTTGACAAAATTAAAATTTCGGGTAAAAACATTTAAAAGTCAATGCCCAGGCAGACCCCAGGTAAACTTCCCTAAAATGACTTGACAGTTTAAGAACCAGGGGCCTGATTCTCGTACGCTACCATGGACTTAACATAATGTTAGCTAATGTTATTTATATGGACTAACATTATGTTAAGTCCATGTTAGCCTACGAGAATCAGGCCCCAGAATTTCAAGGGCTTTCCGAATTTGTCACTCTCATGTCATTCTTATATGATGAAGGTCATGTCAAAGGGAGCTGTTTACACGAGATGGCAATGCAACGAAAAGTACCCACATGTGCACCCATGTGCAATCGAATGGAATTCCACCGCCAAGAGAAGAAAGAACGTCACGTGATTTTGGAGAGGATGGGGAAGGCCAGAGTACAAAAGTTGCAATCGAGAGGGGTCGAGGCCAAGTAGTATGGTATACAAAAATACGGTAATCATCACTACGAAAGGTAGCGCGACTACAAGAAGTTCTTGCCAATTGTATTCCCATAGAGGGCGTCTCCGTTGCAAGACTGAAGGGTCAGCACAACCGCAATTTTTTGTTTGTTTTTGACAGACAGTTTCGCGGCCCATTTTTTTAATAAGCAATAAGTGGAACTTTTTCAGTAAATGTATGTTGCGCTTCTGGTGGGCGCGCTTGATTTCAACCATTTGACCATCCATCAAGAGGGGGAGGGGTGGGTTCCTGTGGTGAAATAAATTGAAATAATTTTAAAACAATACAAAATTCTGTATTTGTAAGCCAATTAATTGACTTGAAAATATTCCACACTGACTATACCATTTGACTGAGAGTGAACAAAGTGTTGAAAATAATTTGGTTCAAATCAGGCGCCACAATGAACAACTGACAAGCCATGCAAATGGCCACGATGAAACCCCCACATACAATGAGGTGAATTGAGATTTGATTCAAATTGAAATATTTCCCGGGGTTGAGCCCCACTTGAATTAACCGCAGAGTCAGATAGGCTGTGTGGAGAGTAAACAAAAAGTGGTGAATTCTCCATCGCCAGTAGCGATATCCCTTGGATCTTGCATAAATCCTCCCATTCACCACGTCCACATCTATGGGCATAAAGTTGAAGCGTGCAAGGAAGGAGATGGCCAAGAAATTAAATTTATTTTCTTGTTTGGTTAACATTTTAACACTTCAAATTGGAGAGAAGAAATGAGCAAGCTGGGACGAGACGACGTTGACTGTACAAAGCGAAAAAAAAGTTGGCTTTTTTTTTATGGCGTCAGGTGTTTGGGTACCTAAATTTCATTACGGAAAATTAAATAATATTTTCTCTTGAAGAAAACACGTCCGTCATTTTGAAGGGTCTTGGATTAAATAATTGTACTTAAGTATTCTTCAATTAATTTGACTTGATGACACCACCCATTTTTATTAAAAAGTACCTCTTCCACCACTTCCATTCCCCATTTGAGCGGTTGGGTAATGGCAGGAGTTGTTAGTGGGATTTAAATGGAGAGGGAACTTGGGTCAAAATGGTGTCTAACTTTGACCAAATAATGGCGACCACCTTCTGGCAAAAATAGGCTTTTAATTTAATTTTGTACATTGTCTATATGCAAATTATTTTGAAAGTACAAAAATATCCTGTGGTCGATATTTTACATGTCATGAGCCCTGTTGAAATTTAATGTTGGTGAAAAGCCTTGAAGGCTGTGAAAGGTTTTCTAAGGTGAAATTTTCACTTTGGGATTATGTACTTTCACGGTGACTATGGTGACAGTGGTTTTTGGTTTGGTAAAGTGACAATTTCACGTACAGTCCATAATTTAGCTTCTAAATTAAAATTCATAATTTAGTATTTACTCTTACGGCTCAAAAACTGTTAGCAAGTATTATTTAATGAATTTTACTACCATTAGGCAACTGTAAAAAGATTGACATTTGAAATAATTTTAATTAGTTTACTACAAAGTAAAATAATAAATATAGAAAATTTTCAAAGTGAAAAAATTACTGTCCGCATTACTTTTGCATTCAAAAATAGTTTTACGCCACTAAAAATGTTTCTCAGTTCATCAAAAACAAATTTTGATTTAAAAAGAGGCGCACAATTTTGTTACTCTCATTTGTACAAATTGAATGACGTCACTAGTCGACTTGAATTGAAGATTATACTTGCAAAACGTCATAGAACTCCATTTTGGGAAAAAATAAGATTTTGGGTTTAATAGAAGCAGCAAAAAATTAGCAGCATGTTTTGTGGGAAATCTAAAGTGGCAACAATTTTGCCGAGATATTTATAATAATTATTAATTTAATTATTAAATTAAGGTGTCTGTAGTTTTACTCAAAGTTACTTCCAATCAATTTTGTTATTCTTATTATTATATGTATAAATGAGGGGCATTGGAATAAATAATTTTAAATAAATGACCAAAATAGGTAGTTGTGTCATTCAAAAAATGTATCAACATTTTCAAAATTGTATTTTTTTTCTTTGTCTAAGAAAATGAGGATGACGAGCATAAAAACTCAATTATTTATTAATTTTCAATTAAATGTTGAAAGGCAAGAAAGAGAAATGTAGCTCAATACTATTCCCATTAAAGGAACTGCCCACCTTCCATTATTTTGGTGAAATTGGTAGACTCATGAAGGTGACACGTGAACGGTGAGAAAATTTGAACCCACAGAATCCTCAGAAAACCCGCTAAATTATTGACAAAACAGTTTAAAATGAAATCTCTTTCATAAAGAATATGTTCCCATTAAGTAAATTTTTAATCTTCAATTAGTTTTGAAGTTCAAAATTTCGTCTAACAAATTTGGGAGCAGATTCACCAATAATGTAAGCACTCAAAATGGTTTTGACGTTTCCACAAAGTATTTTTAACGCCAGAAGTTCATGTGACTTTTGTAAAACTATTTTATTTCTGTCTGCCATTTCAAATTTTATAAAGCCATGTGCCATGACTCATGAGTTCAAAATTTGAACTTCAAACTAATTGAAGATTAAAAATTTACTCAATGGGAATGTCATTCCCAGGCATGAAAATGTGGTCACCATTTGTAATGGTGTTCAAATTGGCTTGGAGAGTCACTGGGGGTAAGAAAATGTGGGGGCGTAGAAAAGTGACAAAATCTACGCCCCTACGCCCCCTTTATGTCGACGTCCATATTGTCATAAAAGTTCACCAGTACACTCAAAATGGCCGACAGCAACCTCTGGTGTGAATTTGTGTCAAAATAAAGGGGAGCGTAGATTCTACACCGGGGCGTAGGGGCGTAGATTTTGTCATCACCCCATTTTATCACGTCACATTTTTTAGTTACAAAATTGGTCCGGAAAGGAACGAAAAAAAATTATATTGTGTACAGAAAAGACATTTTTTTTTACTTTTGTAACCTTTGTAGGATTTTTTTTTGTAGTACTTATTTACATAGGCCTTTATATTTAAAATTTACATTTCACTTTCAACACACTTCATCATTCCCTCACAAAATTCAAAAAAAAGTTTTACACCGACCCACACTTTCCATTCGATTCATAGACGAACAACACCATAGAGAAAAAAATTTAATGGGAAATAAATGACTTGATTCTAATCAAAATTGACTGCATAACTTGTCAGATTCCCGGCAACTGCCAATAAATAAAATTCTCCCAAGATGGCATAACTTGACTCAATCCCACCCAAATACGGCCCCAATCCCTCAATTGGTTGTACAATCAAAATGACGTCAGCTGTCAATGAAATGGAGGAACAAATGATACAATTGATGGCAGCCAAAGTATTATTTGTTAAACAATTTTCTTTTTTATCCAAAAACACACAGGTGCCATTATTGTACAGTAAATACATTTCAAGAATGGACTCCACATAAAAAACAATTATTCCAAACACATCCCTTGTATCCTCAAAGACCCGGGCATCCACAGAAGGAAACATCGTCCTGGAATTGATGGCTAATTGGTCAAAAATGAGACCGAACACTCCAGCAGTGGCGACGAGTCCATGAATTATTCTTGATGTGATGTTTATTGCGAACAACGTGTACAAAATGTCTCTAAAAACATAGATGGGGCCCAAGTCGGATGTCCGTTCCACCAAAAAATTCCAGAATGGACTCCTCTCTCTTGTCCCATTTTGATTGACTATTGTCTCACTTTCAAAGCTCAATTTCTCGGTCACATTTTGGGACAATTGTCTGGAAATGGACGAGTTACATTTTGTATTTGATGGAGAATTTTTTTCTTTGGTTGAGTCATTGGCTCTGTTTAAAATTGGGTCAATTTCAATACCACGTGACCAATTTTGAACTGTGTTGAAAGAGTCTAGCCAAATGGTTGGCTCTAGGAAACAATTTTGTTGTTTTGATTGTTGTACCAAAGACAAATAAAAAATGAACATGAGGAGAGTGTGCAGAATTATAAGTGAGTTCATAATTTTAATTTAATTTTACTTTAAAAAATATAAGTAAAACCGCAAAACTGTGATTTTTATTTTGTACAACTTTTTTTTTAAAAACATATTTCCACAAAAATTCAGACGTTAACTTTAACAAAAAATTTGGACTTGTCAAAATTTAAGTTAGTCTCTTGAATCCCTTGAATCAAAGTGAAAAAGTTAACTGAGAAGATATAATCTCAATTAGTTCAAGTTGTCTTGTTCTTGTTAATAAGGGTGGTCATATTTGAGTCAAATAATTTGACCCACAAAGTACACCATAAAATGGGTTTCTTTTCGTATCATCTTTCCTTAAAATGTTGGAGTGAAATTACAAATTTAATTGTAGTTGTAAATCCAGTTCTAAAGTGGTGGCACAATCACTCCATTGTGGGCACGTGTTTTGCGGTCATTGGAGCCACTCCATTCTGTACCTAGGTGTTAACCCTAAAGAAAAAAAAATGTGGTGAATTTAATTGAAGAGTACACAAAAATTGCATACAATTTTTTATTTGCAGTTGGGTTTTTTGATTGAACTTAAATTACAGTTATTACATTTTTGAAACTGTAGGTAGTAAATTCAAATTATACTAAATAAGTAACAAAATTGTCTTGAATCATGAGGGAAAAAATTGGAGAAACGGTCAATGCTTGTGGGCGGGGCATGAGGAGACAGCATCGCGGAACTGAACTTTACCTCAATTTAAAATTAATTTTTTTTGAGTTCCATGACATAATCGCTAAAGCCAGAAGAGCGAAAGGACAAAAGAGCGAAAATTTTATTTTTGGCTCCATTTTATTATAAAACCACACAACACCAAGTCCTCCTTGACTTGGAGCCATAAAATCAGCTTCTGATGATTTTATAATGAAATTGAACCGAAAACAAAATTTTCGTCCATTTGTTGTTCACTCTTTTGTTCATTCTCGATGTTGACCTGTCGCTGATGCTCTTTCAGCGTCGCTCTTATGGATTTCGCTCTTTTGTCTATGGGCATTATGTCCTGACACATTTTTTTGTATTTTGCAAATTGTCTCTAAATGCTTCATTTTATGGTTAAATAATTTCAGTAATTTTAGGAATAAAATTATTTTATTATAAACAGAAACAACAAAAGAGTCAACAAGAATCAACAAAATAAAATACCAAAAGTAACAAAATATAAAACAATTAATTGAACCTAATTAATCATGTAGGAAAAGTACTGACAAGAATAAATGTTTTATTGCAATTCTAAACTAAACTATTAAAAAACATGGAATTCAGTGGCGGCGGCGTCTCCACTGCGAAAAATTCATAATTAATTAATTCATTAATTGAGATTAAATAATTTGTGAAACTTTCACCTGTGTCAAGAGTTAGTT